>VYZQ01020650.1:0-29713 GCA_013400655.1 Mystacornis crossleyi
TTTTTTTGTGGTGAACACAGGTGCGAAGGAAAGCTGAGTGGAACAAACACAAGCAGACTCCTCATTTTACAACCCCTTTCTATCCTTTTTTTCCTTTCTTTTGTTCATTTTCTCTCCTCTGTACGGGACCTCAGACCAGAGAGGTTGTTGCAGTTAGAGGTGCTGAGTTAATCCTTCAGTTCATGCAGCCCATTAGTACAATTCCAATTTATTTAATGAATTTAATTTGATGAATTTAATGAATTTATTTATTTATTTAATGGCTATTTCAATTAGTTGAGCAGGAACATCCAAGTTTAACAAGCTCATTTACTTAAAACTAAAGACTGGAGCCCTTTACTGACCCAGCACTCAGGGATCTGCCTGCCCTGCTGTGCCCTCCCAGCAGTTTTCCATCAGAATTTCCCATTTGCCCTCACATTTCTCTGACTTTTCCAGGGTTTTTCATACCTCAGACAGAAGAATCCTGCCTTCTGGTATTTGCAGCTCATATTTACCAGCATTGTATCATTCAGAGCTGTGCTCCCATTCTTCCCTTCCTAATCAATAGCTAAAGCAATTGGCAGGAAAAGCCAAATAGGAAATTAGGGAAGTGGAAAAGGTAAAATTGCCCTAGCACGCCACTCTTAAAGTCTATAGGAGGCTGATTTCATTACAAGTTATTTCCCCAGGTTTGAGCTTTTCTCAGCTGCTGCTGATTGATGCAGCAAATTTTGTTTCCATGGATTTATTTAACGGATTTTAATCTGTGGAACGTTTCTGTATCAAAATGAACCTGGAGATGCCCCTTACAAGGTTTACCTGGCAATAAACTTGTGGAGACTTCTCCCAAGCTGGCCCTGAGCCTGTCATTCCAAGTTTAGCAGCAGATCCTCGGGAACAGTCAGGAAGGCTGGGCCCTGGTGTCACATTTACACTGCAGTAATTTCGCTTTGTGCATAACCTTGAAGAATCCAGAGCTACTCCCACGCTGGAATGCACAAGTTTTGTTTCCTATAATAAGCCTATGGAGCTCCAAGTGGGAATAATTAGACACATAATTAATATTTGGGAGCCCAGTGGAACTCCTGCAGCGAGAAAATACAGCTCCCCTCATACACAGCTCTGACAAAATTGTCCTTAGCACATAAAAATCTGTACAACAAAGTGTGGCAGTTCCTGAACCAATCTCTAAAAGTACCACAAATACCACTGAAACCCCGAAACAACAGCACCCACCCCCTTTTCCACTCCTGACAGATCTTGTCCGTGCTGAAACCACCTCTCAACAAAACCTTCCAGCTCTGCAAATGAAAATAAAGTTAAAAAATGTTTGGACCAGCTCCAAGATTTTTTTTTTTCATGGCTTGGACCTGGAGATTTCCACAGACAGACACAGAGCTGGGAGAGCAGAGGGAACTTTACACATACCCATGGCATCCAGACCTTTGAAAATGCAGGCAGGGTCCCACGTTTCCAGCTGTAGCTGTTGTTACACAGCTAATAAATATAATTAACTTCCATCTGTCGTTGTAAAATGATAATTTGAACCCCCCCGAATTTATAACTCTTAATTATCCGACCTACCCTTAGCAGCCCATACACCAAGCAGAACACAGCAAATATTCACCTTTGAAAGCTGCACTGCTCATTTTGGGAGATAAAAGCGAAAACCTGCCTTTGTTGTCTATGGCAACATAACCCAGCATGTGGGAAACGGTGTTTTAAATCAGAAATCCTGCAGTTTTTATTGTTAATACAAGCCTTAAAAGTTGATTTAGGTAACACCTGCCTGTGTTGCTGCAGCAGGTTTGCTCTGAGGTACAAAGGGCTTTGCTTGACTGAGGCCTTGGAGCTTTAGCAACAATTAAAGAGCGTTTGATGTTGGAGAACTCAGCCCTCGCTGTCTGTATTGACTTTTCTAATCTGCCAGGCTGAGCCCGTTGAGCCTGTCAGTGATTACGGGCAGGAGCACGGTGAGTTTATCCTGAAGGCACACAGGAAACTCTCTTGTCCTGAGGCCTCAGGCCCAGCCCTGCTCGGTGGCTCCGTGTTTTATCCTCGCTGAAGGTGCAGACAGCACCACTGTGAGCAGGAGATGAGGGAGGCTCAGCTTTGTTTATCGGGTACCACACGCTGAATTCTCACTCGCTGGGCAGCTTTGAACACTTTTTAAAGAGGCCACCCTGTCTCATCCCTTTAACTGGTGGCAGAACCGTTCTGCAGCCATTTCCTGTGTCTAAGATCCTTTTCTTTAGCCATAAATCCATTCAATGTCGGGTCAGTGTGAGAAACCCCTCAAAGAGAGGAGCCAGGGGTTCCCAGTGTGGCCCTCCCTGCTCCGCAGCAGTCAGGCTGTGGATACATAATGTGGGATGGGTGCACACAGGTCTTTAACAGAACCAAAACCCACAGCCAAGCCCCGGCAGCACTCGCTGTGAGGAATCGGGCTCTGAATTAGTCTAATTCCCCCTGGGAATTCATCACACTGTAAACCCTTCTGCACTGAAAACACCTTCAGGATCATTACTGTTTCTCCACTGATTTTATAGGTGACAGAACCCTGGAAATGCTGCAATGGACTTTTCCTCTCCTTTGCTTATCGGCAGCCACAAATTGTACCACTGCTGTCTGTGCGGGGAATAAATCTGACTGTGCTGAACAGTAAATTGCAGTCAGGAATCCATAGATTATATCCAGGAGCGTTTGTGGAGAGATCCCATCCCCTCTGCCACGCTGGAACGGGGCTGCATTTCCCCTCTGCCCAAATTTACTGCCTTTGCTGGCTCTTCATTATGTGCAGCCCTTCCGCTGGAATTTGCTGAGGAAAACGAGCAGGGCTTTCCTTTCTCTGCTGCTCCCAGGGAAATCCCAGGGCTGACAAATGGAGCAGGGGGAGAGACTACATCAGTAATCTGGAGACTACCAACATCCCTCCTATTAAACCACAATGCCCACGCAATTAAATTATCACTTAAGGAGGAAAAAAATCAGTCTTGCAGCTCACTCTAACTTTTGTGAGAAATACTTCATGAAGACTTAAAATAGAAGGAAATAATTTCCTAGTTAAAAACGTCCCCAATGCATTATTCTGTTGGCTATTATATCTCTGATGTATCTGACTTTTTTTAAAGCCCCAAACAACCCATTAAAGCACAGTGTAAATTGGTGCCATGGGATAAACACAGAATGCACAGAGCTACGGAATGAAAGTAAATCAAAGTGCTTTGTCATGCACTTGATCTTAGCACAGAGGAAGCTATTTTCTGTTTGTAATGTGCCCTCTGGATGCTGGTTCACATTAAATGATAATATGGAAACGTCGTGTGGCTGGGCAGGAGGAGAAAGACAAGACAGCGTATGTCAAAAAAAGATGCTGCAGTCATGAAACCCTGCCCTGCTGAACTCACTGTGAATTCTGAAGGTTGTTTCACTAAAACCAGCACTATCAGAGCTAATCTCAGACGTGATGGAGGAGCAAAAATCCCCACTAACTTCAGTGGAACTGAATCAGTTGCTGCTCTAAAGGAAAAGTTATCCAATTTCGACAGGGCCAAAAAAGTTGTGAGAAAAAATTTTGACAAATTATGATGGTAAGCGAGGCAAGAGGTGATGAATGCAGTGCTTTGTGTCTAATTGCATGCCTGGAGTACAAAACCTTTATTTCAGGAATAAAGTGCTCTGAGAGCTGCCAAGTATTGAATCTATCAGTGCACAGCATCCCCCAGAAACTTCCATTTTAAGTCATCCAGACCTTCTGAAATATCTGTCAGGTTAAATGAATTATTAGCCCTGAGACAAGAGAGTTCTTTGCTTTATTACTCAACGGAACTATTTCATCTGATTAAAGTTCTGTTTGGATCATGTGGCTGCTTTATCTCTGCCACACTGAATTATTAATTTCAAACCTTTCCTTTTGGTTATTGGGACTTTTTGTCACAGAATTTTCACTGAGAGTGATTTTCAGCTGCTGAAACAGTTTAGGTGAAATGAGAGCAAGATTAAATATTAGTTCTGCTTTCATTCCAAGCTTTACATTTGTGATGCTCAAACTTTGATAGAGGGGCTGCTCCTTGTCCCAGCAATCTCTGCTCCAGGTCAGTAATTAATTAGCAGAACAATGAATGAGTAATTTATTGACTTGCAGGACAAAAGATGACTCCAAGTCATTAGGGTAGGACCAGGGCAGTGGCTTGTGCTGGAAAGATTGTGCAGGAATTTGCTTACTTGGAATTTCTACCCAAGACCCAGCGCACAAGCACAGCATGAGCAGTGCTGGAGTCAAACGGCCAGAATGAGTACATGGGAAACACTAAATTAATCCAGGTTAGGTCAACGATAGATCAGCCAGGAGAGATCAGCTAGTTGGATGGATTTACACCCCAAGTTTTTCCAGAGGTCTAAATCAAAGATAAAGGGATGGATTTCTGCTAAATCCTGGAGGGAAACACTGCATCCCAAGCAAATCCTGCAGCAGGCAGGTGTTTGCCCACCTGCACCCCTTCCCGCAGCAACAACCTGCATTTTATCCCCAGAGACAAAGGGCATTAAGTGGGAAATTGCTGTTTATTTAATATAACCCTTGCACACGTGCCCAGTTGTGATTTTCCCTGGAAGAACTGTGCACGAGCCACCCTGCACATTAAAACCAGATTGGAGCAGCACAGAGCCCTTCCCTGGGCAGCTCTCCCTTCACTGCTTCCCTGACAACTCCCTGGCAGTTTCTGTCTTGCTTTTTGTTTGTGTTCAGATGCAAACTTTGCTCCCCTCCATTTCTGCTAAGCTTGCCAGCCTTTCAACAGCACCATTTTCAGTAATTCCCTGAGTAATATCCAATATCCAATGTCTTCAAACTTTTGTAGCACTTTAGCTTTGCAAGCTGGAAGGGTTTTTACAGCCTCTGAGGCTGCCACAAATCAGGGAATTCATTATACAGCAAAATACACTCTCAAATGGAGACTGCTCTTCAAAACAAACCTATTTTTCCCTGCAATGATAGCTGCAAAATATCCGGAGGTTTAAAGCCAAATGGACTCCTTCACCTAGGAAATAACAAATAGCTGTGGGAAAATATTTTTCCAGGCAGACTCAGAACTCCAGTGCAGGGAGGTGCAGGAAATTCTCATTCCAGTGTGGAGAGAGCTCCCACCTCCCTGTTTCACCAAAGTAACCTGGCCAAAATTCATTTTCAATCACTTAGGGAGTGGCTGGAAAGGCTCAGACCACTGAAGATCACATTCAGCTTGTTCCTGGGTGGCCCTTGCTGTTCCTCTAGCAAACTATTCAGTAGAGAAAGAGTTTTGGGTTTGGTTTGGTTTTCCTTAGTTTAAGGTGAGGGAGATTGTGGATGCAAAAAAGGCTGCTAAGCAAGGATTTTCTTGCTTTCTTCTGTCCCGTGTGAGAATTCTCCCTCTCGTGGCACATATCTGTTTTTGTAAACCATGAACACCTGCAACTTGTTTATGGCTTAATAGAGAAAAATATTTTGCACATAGCTTGACCAATCCCTGTGAGGGGTGGTTAGAAAACTGACCACTTTAACTGTGAGAAACTATCCTATAATAGACCTGTTAAATAATGAAATAAAGGACTTCAGCTCCTGAAACTCCTGTGGTCTGCATCTCTCTCCTCTCCGCTCTGCCCGGGAACAGCAATAGATATTACAGGAGATGTGCTCATGCTTTGAAATATCAAAAGCAGGATTTGATAACGAAGGAAAATAAATGGAAATGAAAAATAACCCTGGGCTTGACGGTGTTCAGTGGTGCCTCTTACCTCGTGCAGGATCAGGAGTGTGACTGCAACTCTGTGCTCCAGCCAGGCTGCTGCCAGCAGCCAGGAGAAGGAGCTGGGAATGCCACTTAGAATGAGGAGCAGATGCCATGTGGAAAAACAAACTGATAATCTTTCATTGTTTTGCTGTGGTTTATAATGGAAAGGGAAATAAGTTTTGGGTGTCTATAAAGCAATCCCGCGAAATATGGCAGAATCAGGGAGTGTTTTGGGAGGGAAGGGACCTTAAAGCTCATCCATCCACCCCTGCCATGGGCAGGGACCTTCCACTGTCCCAAGGTGCTCCAAGCCCTGTCCAGCCTGGCCTGGGACACTGCCAGGGATGGGGCAGCCACAGCTGCTCTGGGAATTCTGTTCCAGGGCCTTCCCACCCTCCCAGGGAAGAACTTTTTCCCAGTGTCCCATCCAAAGCTCCTCTGTGTCAGTTCAAAGCCATTCCCCTCCTCCTGTCACTTCAGACCCTTGTGAAATAGGGCAGCTTTACCCAGGGCACGCTCTGGACTTCTCCTTTCCTGTACACGGAGCATAAACTGATTGCTTTTGGCAAAATCCCATTAGCACAATCTCACTGCGTTGCTTTGCTGAGTGTCTCCACATTACAGGAGATTTACTGCCATCAGGAGAGGGGAAAACACTGCCGTGATTTGGTTTAAATTAGGATAAGAGATGAAAACACTTCATGTTGCTCTTACAAACTTTATCTCGTTCCCTGGGAAGCTTTGCTTTCACTCCTGCTGAGGACAAATTGGGCTTTCTTACTCTTTTACTAAGTCCTCAACAATCAAATAACAGAATTGTTAAGTTACACACGATGAGCTAAATAATTTACTTACTGCAGGGCTTCCCAAGCAGACTTTTTCCTGTCTGAAGATAAAGGGCTGTCAGCATCCTTCAAAATCTGTTGCTTTTCCCTTGCCAGGAATACATCTGCTTCATCTAAGTGCCTGTAAACGTTGAGCTTTAATTGCTTGCTGGAAAACGTGCATGACAAATCTACAACCCAGATTTCTCACTGAAAGAACTTCCTGAACATTTTTATTAAGGAAAAAAAAAAAGAAAAAAAAACCCCCACACCAAACCAAACGAAACCAAACCCCACAACCCAAACCTGACTCGATCTCTCAGCTGCACTTTTTTTCATACTGCATCAAAAGAACAGCAACAACAACAACAACAAAACCAGCTGTCCCTGTTTTCTTCCAATCTTATTATTCTACACTTTGGGTGTTGAAAAATTAAATCTGTGGGTATTAAACACGAATATGTAGGGTCAAGAGAATGATGGTGAATTCCCATCCTCTGGCAAGCACATCCAGTTTTCCCGCAGCAGCCCTCCCTCCTCAGGCAGACGCACGGCTGACACTCAGAGAGTTACGGGAGAATTCCTTGGCTTTGCCCTCATCCTGCCCAGCCAGCTCCCGAGGCTGAATTCCGTGTTTGAGCACGAGAATCCGTGTTTTTTACAGCAGTCTGCCCCGGGCTCAGCTCTCAGTGCTGGCTGGGGAGCTGCGGGCAGAGTGTGGCTGTCCAAGCCCTGACACGAGCACAGCACCGCGAGCCCCACGGGGTCAGCTCGGGGCTGGTGAAGAAGGAAGGGAGCACGGCCGATGGCACGGTCCCAGAGCTGCGGAGCAGAGGGCACCAGGATCACCAGCTCAGACTGCCCTTTGCTATAATTCATCTTCCCTGCTGTANACCAATCCTCTGCAGAAGCAGTTTCACGTCACTTTTGGGATGTGCAGCCTCATGAGGCATCCCTGGAGAGGCTGGGGGGAGAGAAGCTGCTTCAGCCCAGAGGTGGAAGCATGGAAAGGGCTCCTCTGCCTGAGCAGGGGTTTGGCCGCTGTTTCTGGGCATGGAAGTTCCACTGATGATGCAGGGGAAGGGCTTTTTTGGGATCATTCCTCCCCGATATCCAGGCAGAAGGCAAAGATCTCCTTCCCCCTGGGTGCACGGGGTTCATAGGTGCTGCTCGGATGGAAGGATCAGTGGAAGGACACAGCTCCAAGGAATCCATCCCGAAAAAGGCTGAGGAAACCACCTTATTTTGCTCCTTTTCTGGTATTCACATAGAGAACAGCCAAAAAGCGTGCCCATAAATAAATTGGAATAAAATCCCCGCCCGATGATTAACATTCTGGTTCCACCTAAAGAAAAGTGTGGATCACTGAGCGAAGAGCAGAATTTTGAGAATAAACAGGAGATAGTTACAGGAGGAAGAACTTTCACTGCGTTCTTAATTCTAGCTCTGAGTTTAATCCTGCTAAATCCTCTCTGAGACGACTGAATCTTTACTTCTGCTGTCCAGTAACAGCAGGCAATGAAATCAGTGCTTTGATGGCAGAGATGTGAGAGCCACCAAAGCAAGGGCTGGCAACCCAAGGAGCTGCTGCTGGGTTTTTTATGTCATTTCCGTGGCTGACCTCACCAGAGAACGGAATTTTACTTTAATAAAACTACCCTTATTTCAGAAGAATTAGGCTTAAAAGTCTTTGTGGACAAACTAATTTCACTAAATTTCATTTCCATCCCTTAGCCAGCCTCTACATGCGGTGTCTGCAGCAGCCAGCGCCTTACCTGTCACCTGTGCAGGGTGACACTGCTCGTGTCCCCCTGGGTGGCAGCGCTGCAGTGAATTTCCTTAAATTTCCTTGAATTTCCTTAAATTTCATTGATCTAAAAGGAAATTCTGAGTTTACCTCAACTACAGCAGGGTTTATTTTTGGTTTTGCTCTCTCAGGGGTGTCCAAACCCAGAACACATCACGGCGACATCACTCCCGCCCTCCGCACTCTCGCATTTCCCTTAAACCACAATTTGCATAAACTCACGTAAGATTTTCTTTTCCTGACATATGGCCTAGGAGACACTTGCAAAATCAGAGTGAAAAGAATTCCGGAAGCCCCTGGTTGTTTTCTGCCCCCAGGCTGGACCTGAGCGGGCCGGGCAGTGCTGGAAGCTTTCCCAGAGCCCCCGAGCTGCCCGGCAGTGCGTTTTGGGGTGGGTGCAGCAGAGGGGCAGCGCTGGCACCACAAACCCAGCTCAGCCAGCCCCCGCAGCTCCCCACCGCCCTCCTCTCCCCGTGCAGGGATGAGTTCTATGGATCCATCACCACGGGCTGCCACGTTTCCATAAAGGAGATTATCTCCGTGTCGCCAAAGGAAAAACGCGAGTGAGCTTTTTTTTTTTAAATTTTTTTTCCCCAGCACAGGCCTAGACACAGAGCGGAGGCTTTGTTCCAGGGGGTCGCACTGGGATAGAACATTCCGGGTGGCACGGAAAGCTGGACAGTGAACCAGGGGTTGTGTTGATGCCTTGGGTTTTAACTTCTGTACTTTTCAAATCCTGTATTGCCCAGTGTGGAACTCTGAGGTCTCTTACAGCTCGTGAGCTGCTCTCTCAGGCCAGACAGACACAACAAAGCTTCTCTGAGCTGTTCAAGGACACTCGGGCTGTCCCAGGCCTAAAGGTGGAAACTAGGACCAGGAGAGAGGTGGAGAAACGGAAGAGAGCTAAAGTTTTAATTGGTGAATTTATGCTGATATGCAAATGGACCAAACCTATAACNTTGATGTTTTCACCACGGGAATAAACCTCCACCTGTTTTCCTTATTTTTACACACCTCCATTAAAAAATTCACCCAAGAATAATTTGTGATATTCAATATTTTATAAATATACCCTGGACAAGAGGCTCAGTGGCCTCTCTGCTCATTCCAGGTGCAGCCCCAAACTTTTACCTTCAATCTTTAATTTTTTTCCCCCTCCTGTGTAAATTGTCAGTGACTCAGTGAACCATTAAACGTGAGACAAAGGGAGCTGAGTGACAAATTAAGCTGTGCCTCTGGCAGCCAACGTGGTTCTCTTTTAACTCCCATCTGTCGAGCACCAGCTCGGAAGGATGTGACAAAAAAGGGTTTTTCTTTGCCTAAAAACTGCTTTTCATTCTTGCTGAGGAAGAGGAGGGAGAGGCTGGGCAGGCTCTGGGTCTGGAATCCAGTGCTCAGGCCTTTGGAAATGCTTGGAAGGGGGATAATATTAATAATAATAATATAACAACAATAATAAGTTCATGGGTATAATTAATAATTATAATTAATAATTATTATTATTTAATGACCTATACATGGGAACAAAACAGTACCTTGGATTTCTTTAAAAATTACTTTGTTTTTCCTTAAAGTGGTCCTGCAGAGCTGAATTTTAGGTTGAAAAGTTACCAAGAAAACAAAAAAATGGCTCAGGGCTGTGCTCCATTTGAGGTTAAAGTTCCAGAGGCAGAAAGTTTGCTCAGCACCCAAAAGGTTCCTGTTGCAAGATTATTTCAGGCCAGAAACTTTGTGATGAAAGATGATCTCCAGGGCTTCTCTCAGCCACCAGATTTCGTGGCTGCAGGGAGAGACAGAGACTGACAACGGAGCAGACAGGAGCATCCTGGGCTTTCCTTTCAGATTTATTCCTCGGGCAGAGTTGGGTTTTGCCTTCCCCATCCCTGAGAAGCATCACAGATTTCCCNTAAATTGCCTTCATAGCTGCTTACTCCATCTCTATCCAAAAAGTAGTGATGGGAACAGCCTTTGTAAACATTTACAATATCCCCAACCTGCCCGGGATTGTCCTTTCTTTTGGATTTTCCTAGGTAACTTGATGTTTTCACCACGGGAATAAACCTCCACCTGTTTTCCTTATTTTTACACACCTCCATTAAAAAATTCACCCAAGAATAATTTGTGATATTCAATATTTTATAAATATACCCTGGACAAGAGGCTCAGTGGCCTCTCTGCTCTTTCCAGGTGCAGCCCCAAACTTTTACCTTCAATCTTTAATTTTTTTTCCCTCCTGTGTAAATTGTCAGTGGTTCAGTGAACCATTAAACGTGAGACAAAGGGAACTGAGTGACAAATTAAGCTGTGCCTCGGGCAGCCAACGTGGTTCTCTTTTAACTCCCATCTGTCGAGCACCAGCTCGGAAGGATGTGACAAAAAAGGGTTTTTCTTTGCCTAAAAACTGCTTTTCATTCTTGCTGAGGAAGAGGAGGGAGAGGCTGGGCAGGCTCTGGGTCTGGAATCCAGTGCTCAGGCCTTTGGAAATGCTTGGAAGGGGGATAATATTAATAATAATAATATAACAACAATAATAAGTTCATGGGTATAATTAATAATTATAATTAATAATTATTATTATTTAATGACCTATACATGGGAACAAAACAGTACCTTGGATTTCTTTAAAAATTACTTTGTTTTTCCTTAAAGTGGTCCTGCAGAGCTGAATTTTAGGTTGAAAAGTTACCAAGAAAACAAAAAAATGGCTCAGGGCTGTGCTCCATTTGAGGTTAAAGTTCCAGAGGCAGAAAGTTTGCTCAGCACCCAAAAGGTTCCTGTTGCAAGATTATTTCAGGCCAGAAACTTTGTGATGAAAGATGATCTCCAGGGCTTCTCTCAGCCACCAGATTTCGTGGCTGCAGGGAGAGACAGAGACTGACAACGGAGCAGACAGGAGCATCCTGGGCTTTCCTTTCAGATTTATTCCTCGGGCAGAGTTGGGTTTTGCCTTCCCCATCCCTGAGAAGCATCACAGATTTCCCAGCCAAGAAATCCAAATTTGCCCTCTGTGTCACCTGGATTTTCTGAATTTAGATCCCCTTCCTTTCACATTATGTTGTATTAGCACATTCTGAAAACAATATTTCTACACCCATTCTTTACCTGTAAACTGAATTAAACACTCGGCCACAACAAACCAAATACTGAATATTTCCAGCACCTGTGATGGACTCAAAATACCTCAGCATGGACAGGCAAAGGACCTGAGAGAACATCCCACACCTGAGAGATGTAAACTGAGCACCATTTATATTAAAAATAAAAATCCCTAGCCTGTGACAATAGCTGGGCAATAATAAATGCAGGTAAATATCTGAAAATTCTCAGTGGAATTAGGTTTTTTTTGATTTGTCTCCTGATGTTTTACCAACTTTTTCCTCACCAATAATCTATTGGACAAAACCAACTCCTGCGAGTATTTTGTACAAGTTCTCATGAGAGGATAGCACAATACAGAGATATTTTATTGCTTTCAGCATCACCCTCTACTATACACAATTATTAAAATCCCCTCTATATGTTCAATTGAGGAATATCTTGCTGCTTGGATAGGGAAGCAAATTTTTTTCAAAGCAGCATCACCTCTACTGGTTGTGCTGAAATACTTAAAAGTATAAATTATTTCTATAGAGACAGACACAGTGCTTTCTTCGGAGCACCACATCTAAAAATTATACACGAGGCTTGATTCAGGACTTTGAATTGGTGAGGAAACATCCACCTGAACTGACTTCATTTCCTTTTCTTCTTTTTAAAATCAATGCTAGCAATGATAATATCGGAAATTGAGCTCAACACTTTGAAAATTGGCGGGGGAGGAAAAAGGTCCCATCAGCCATAAACATTCTCTGCCACTCACCAGAACAAAACCGAGTGCGTTTATTGAAGATGAAAATGTGCTCTGAACAAAAGGGAGCTCCAGATATTTATTGCAGCAATAAACACCTTCATCAAATCATTTCTGAGATGTTTCAGCATTGGAGTGCTGAGCATTCTCTGCAGGACAGCTGCAGAGCAAAATGCCACCCCAGAAAACTCCCAGCTCCTTATGACTCTTCGTGAAGTTTTTATTTAATTATGCTGGAGTAAACCGAGCACTGCTTTAACAGCAGAATGGCTTAATATTAAAAAAAAAAAAACCCTTCCAAAGCTTATGAGCAGCATGGTTTGTTCTACTAAAATAATATTCTCACTTGTATTATTTCAGGTTTATTCAGGTTTTTCTGCTGAGACTTGTTGAGATCTGGATCAAAGCTGCAGCTGAATTTTACTTTGCACCGGGCAGTTTAACTGATCCCTTATAAACCACTGCTCTCCATTTCCCCAGGATTCCCCTGGATTATTGTCAGTGCTATGGGCAGCTGCAGGCACGGGGAATAACAACTTCCAAACGACTTTATCTTAACAGCTCTCCGTGAACTTTCATAGTTCTGAAGACAATTTTGATAAAGCAGCTGGTAACCGGACTGAATTTTCAGAGCAATCAGTCTCCCAAATGGAAGAAAATACAAATAACGAGAGACAGAAATACACTCAAGTTGTTTTTCCCTTGGCTGTCTTACTCATCCTCTGGCTCCTGCTCTCTCTGTCCCTGTTTATTATTTTCAGAGTGGTTTTATGGAGCACAAAAGGATTTTCAGGAGCGTGCCCTCAGCACCACGATCTCAACAGTTTCAGCTGCTCGCCCGCCTTGTAACTGGTGCTCAAACTTCCTTGAGATTCCCTGTGTAAAGACAGCTCCCAACAACCCGTGGCAGAGCCAGAAAGAAGAGCAAATGCTTTCAAAAATACCCCAACCCCATCACCTGGTCCCGCAGCCAGCGAGGGATCATCATTTGAATCCCCCGTTTCGAGAGGCAGCTTGTCACAAAGCTTTGTGCCTGCAGGAGGGGATTATCCAGAGCTGCTGGTTTCCCCCCAAACAGGGCAGGGATTTAAGGAGATGTGCTCCGACATCGAGCAAATCCCAGCCACGGGAGCAGCGGTGTGAAACTCCCAGCCAGGGAGGCTCCGGGAGCAGCTCGTGGTTGTTTTTTATTAGCCCTGTGCTTGTGAAGTGATTGCGTGGCTTGTCTGCATTGCACTGTGTTTAAATATATCCAATCCCTTGGGTTTCAGCGTTTTGCAATCAGTATTTTAATGTGTTTTTTTTCAATTATTTAGTATTATTAGTATCTATTATTTAGTATATTTTTATATTTTTTCTATATTAATATTTTAGATTAATATTTTAGATTAATATTTTATTGGGCTTTCCTGCCCGCCCCTCCTGATTTTAATGATAGATTTCAGGTTGGGCCATGTGTGGAAATCAGAATTTAAAACAAAGTTCCTTTAAAAAAGAAAGGATTTTTATTGTCATGTCTTTGCAAAGCAGGTTTTGGTGCCATAAGGATCTTAATGGCATCATGAGTTATGGGCTTCTTTAAATTTTATTTATTTAATGATAAAATATGCATTATTCTTGGCACAAAAACCTCTGGATTGGCACATTCATCACAGCTGCACTAAGGAAAAGGCCCTTCCATGCCCTGCTGAGGGATCAATTCATTAACTGATCAACTGAATGATCAATGTCTTCTCATTGAGTCCACATTTCTGGCAGCAAAAATATTTTATTAAAAGCTTTCCAAACAGTTTCACTAAAAAAGGGCACGAATCTTGGTTGGTCTCCACAGGAAAAGTAATATTTAAAGAGAATTCAATCCCACCCCCCTCACCCAACTCTTCTGTGTCATTTTTTTAGAGTTATTTACTGTGTGGGAACAGAACAGAAGAGGTAAAATGTTGGTAAAGTAAGATAAGCACCACCACAAGGTACAGTTTGTGTTCTGAACTCTGATAAATGACTCCTAGGAACAGAGAATCATGGAATTGTGGCTCCATTTCTCTATTTCTCTTACTTTTCTTTTCTCCTGTGATTTTTCTTCCACTTTTAGCAAATTTGAAGGGAAGAGAGAACAGAGAAACTGTTGCTAAATGGCCAAATCGTTGATTTAATGACATTTTCTTTGCAGAACCGGAGTCCTCTGCTCTGCTCATGCACGGAAATCATTTAATTTAACAGCATAATAAACATTTAGAAAAACACTAATATTCGATTAAGGAGTGATGCTATTATACTAAATGCCATTTCTTTTTTAAAATATTGGCTTTAAAGCAGTACAGATGGAACATCCAGAGGATAAAATGTAAGCCCTAAAATGGCTCACGGAGAGGAGTGGTTCATTGGCCCTTAAATTAGGGCAAATCCTGGATTTTCACAGCTCACGAGGAAATCTTTAAAATGAACCAGAGGCTGCCTGGTACTGGCTCAGTTTTGGTCTGCAAAAAGGAATGGTTTGGATGTGAACAAACAGAATGGAAAATCAAACCCACAAAGGAACGGCTCCAGTCAGAAATCCAGAGAAGTGTTTGCTGGCAAAGCCAAGAGCCTGACGGGCAGGGATTTCTGTTATTTGTGGGTTTGGTCTCCAAAAAGGCAGAAGAGGGAGCTGAGGGCAGCTTTCATCTTAACCTCTGGGTTAGCAGCTGCTCCAGATTAGGCTTCAACCTGGTATTTGGGAAGAAGTGCCAACCCTTTCAGTGCTGCCTTCTGTGCCTCATCTCCCTCAGAAATATCCAGTGGCTGGGGCAAATTAAAAGAATGAGGAAGAACGTTCAGTCCTCCAAAAATTTTGGTCCAGACAAACCTCATTTCCAAAGTGGGAATTTACAGTTCTACCCCGATTTAATGTCCCTGCAATCCTCTCTTGCTACAGCTGGCGTTGTTTTTGCTCCCCCCAGTCTCTCATTCCAGCTCTGAAAATGCAGCTCTTTAGGGTCAGCACAGCCCACAAGGAACAGGGATTTTCCTCTTAAACTCGATTTAGTTCCACACCCGATGTGCAAACGGGAGGTAACAGAGCACAGGACGGCAGGGAGAGCTCTCCTCACTAACGCACAAAAGTCACCGGAGTTCTGCCGCTGGTGCCTCTGCAGCCACGGGTATTTATTTTCTCACATCCTCATCCTGCCTCTTTTCTCTTTCCCTTTCCTCTGGCCACATTTTCAAATCGACAACTGAGGAAAAAATATTTTCAGTAGCTCCACTGTGAAGCACTTGGCGTCCTTTGTTCCTCTCCCTTTAGGGATAATGCGCCTTTTTATGACAGAGGGGGGCTGATGAGGCCCTGAAATGATAAAATCAAACCATTTCCACGAGGGAATTGCCAGCCGGAGAGGAGAAGACAGACGCTCGTGCTCAAGAAAAGTTTCCCATGACGTTAAAAGAAACCATCTGCTTTTTCCTTTTTGTCCCTGTTTAAGAACAGCTTGTGTTTGCAGCTCGCGGTTTAACACATGGCAGGAACCTGCAGGACCCCGTGAGGCACCGAGCTTGTTTTCCTGCTCGCAGGAGAACGCAGAAAAGATCGGGAAGGAGACTTTTCCTTCTGATCACTCTTTGTGTGCTCGGTTATGTTTTCACAACGGCTCCAGTAAAACCCAGCTGATGGGGATAAAACAGAATGCAAGGCCGAGAAATCGATTTACACTTCTGCTCCAGCAGGGCTGAGACTTTCCTTCTCTGCAGGCACAGATTTTCTGGTTAGGATGGGCAAACAAATGATTCCTCTGTTGGGAGTGGAGAGCGAGGTTCAGTAGTGAGGATTTAAGTTTCAGTTCAGTTGTACTGGTTATAAAAAAGATCCCGATCAGCCCCAGAGCTGCTTGGAGGGGTTCCCTGCAGCCCTTTCTGAGGAGCATTTCACCAGCTCACCTTCAGAGATTCCCTGGGCAGGGCAGGAACTGGAGGTGAGCTGGATGGGAATTGCAGGAGTGAAGGCTGGAAATCCTCACACCAAAAATTCCTGCTTTTACTCCTCTGCCTTGCAGCATTTCCCTCTCAGACAGACAATCCTAAACAAAATGCCAACTTTCCCGGTGGGTTTTCATTCGCTTGGCCGCAAAGAATTCACTTTTGTTTCACCTTTATAGCAGAGCTTCCTTGTCTTTTCTTAAGCCCCTTCACGATTCCTTAAATCTGTGAAGAGCTCCAAGGGCGCAGCCCAAGGTGGGCCTTTGCTGTGCCATTTATCCAGGATTTCCAGCAGGACACCCTGCAGGAGCACATGGATATTTGATTTAAGGCCATGTCTTTGGCTCCCTGGTTTGGAGTGTACCTCTTGTTGGCTTTTACATTTCTGTAAAAAATTGTGGCTGCCTGCCAAAAACCTGGCAGAATAAAGGACTAACAGAAGCTGCTGAGCTCAAACAATGGAATTTTTTCCTCTGGATTGCAAGTCTGGCTGAATCTCTGGCTGAAATAATGCACTTCGGCGAGTCTTAACAAAGGGAGGGAATTGCTGGGGGTGTTCCCCCTCCCTGAGCTGTTCCTGTCTCTCTTCTCCGTCTCCTACAACCCGGGATGATTTGGGCTGGCACACGAATGATCCCATATGCACCATTATGGTATCAGACATCTGCTACCCATCGAGATGTCAGCTTCATTTGACAGGAGAGCATCTCCCAGCACATGCACAGGCACCAGCCAGAATGCTTCCTGACCTTTGGATATTTACTTGGAGGAATCAAAAGCACATCGGATAAAATCAGGATAACGATGAGTATGAAAGGACATGGTGGGAGTTCGTTCCCTTCGGTGGAACTGGGGATTCAGGGATGTTTGATTTTTGTTCTTTTGCCATAAAAGTGAACTACTTGCAGCAGGAATGACCTGGGAATTGCATGGCCGCTTTTACTCCATGGTGAAGGGACAAACTCCGGTAGATCCATTGTGTGCAATCTGCCATTCAGCCATGGAATCTCAGGGTCATTGAGTGGCAAAAGCCCTCCCAGACCATCGAGTCCAAGCTGTGACTGATCCCCACCAGCCCAGAGCACTGAGTGCCACCTCCAGGCCTTCCTCGGACACCTCCGTCGCCTCCCTGGGCACTTCCAATGCCTGACCTCCCTTTCCGAGAAGAAATTCCTCCTAAATACTCCTCCTTCTACTGTATTTCCACTAGATTTCTACAAGATCTGAACACAGAGAATTGGGGAATAAATGATATCATTTCCAGCTCCTCCAGTTCCCGAGAAACCAGGAGGATTCCCCAGTTTCTCTCCAGTGAGAGAGAAAACGGGTGATGGACCATCGGCTGTGCATAAATTCTGATAAAAGAATATCACAAAAATATAATTTTAGGCAGGTGGCGGAGACCACAGGAAAAATCAGTGTTGGGTAGGATGGTAGGGAAGGCTCTGTTTTGGCTGGATTGGGAACACTGAGAAATCTCCTAAATGAAAGCTGGATGTGCTTAGTGATTTAGATAATTACTTTGTCAGAATAAAACAGGGCCCGAAATTGCGTTGCTGTTCAGAGCCGTCAGCGGCTGTCACGAGCAGGAAGAGGAGGCCAGGATCTTGTACAGTGGATTTTGGTTGCTGGATCTGTACCCTGGATTTCGATTGCTGGAGGGCTGGTACTGGGAAACCAGGCTGTTCAATCACCGGCGCCATTAAACAGAAAAACAGCCAAAGAGGCAAAACTTTCTAATCTGAAGGAGCTCAGCCTGGGAAGAGAGGGAGCTGTTGGTGTAATCAGCTTGGAATGACAGGCTCGGGAGTAGAAAGCAGCCCGGGTTTAAATGCCTCCATCCGAAGGTGTCAAATCCACCTGGAATGTGCAGCCCGGCCTGAGGGAATGGAAGGGAAGAGCTCCAAAACCTAATGGGCTGAAAAAAGAGCACTGAGAGGGGAAACCTGCTCAAAAGTCACGCTGAGTTCGGCTTTGCCAAAGGATATTAAGGGGTAAAAGGCCTCTCAGCAATATAAATAAAAGGAGAACAGGAGTAAAAGTGGCCTGCTGGCAGTGAGAACGGGGTCAAGAGCAAAGATAATTTAGCTATTAACCCCAAAATGGGGCTGACTTCCATTTCAGTGCAGGGACAGGAGCAGAATGGGGGAATGTTCTGCAATTCATCAGCAGGGCCCGGGCAGCAGCAAAGCCACGAGTGCTTCCTGCACTTCCCATTAATCTCCATCCAGGGAGCTGAAAGGAGCAATACTGGAAGCAGCGAGTCCGGGAGCTGGGGAAGCTCCTCTGCAGAGGCACAGGCCGGGGCTGGAACGGGGAATCCGCCCGTGCAGAACCAGAACTGGGCTGGGACGGAGCCCACACGGGTGGGGAGAGACGCAGGAGGAGGCTGGGAGAGCTCAGCACCTTCAGCTGAGCAACCACAGTGCTGAGAGGTTATAAAAATCCTCTCATTTTCTCATGGGACAGAGATAAGGGAGGGGAATTGCTATTAAGGAAAAAAAAAAAACCCAAACAAACAAAAAAAAATCCCCAAAAACCCAGGACCAAATAAAGCAAAAGGCAGATGAACACATTGACTGGACATGAAGCTATGTGGGAACCTTCAAGGCTGTCTGGAGAGGGATCCCTGAAGTGATTAATTCTCATTTTCCACGGCTATTTCAATGTTTGTGTGGTGGTTTCTCCTTCTTTAAATTTATGGGAAGGATGACAAATACAGACTCACAGACTCACAGAATATTCTGAGTTGGAAGGGACCCCAAGGATCGAGTCCAGCCCTTAAGTGAAAGGCCCATCCAGGGATCAAACCCACAGCCTTGGTGGTTTTTAGCACCAAATGCATCCAAGCCTGGAATTTGTCAAACCTTTTCATCAATAGAAAATTTCTTTTTTTTAAAATTCTTTTCCCTTTTTGCATTTAAAACCTAACTAATTATTGGTAGAAGCACGCTAATGATCAGAACAAAAATTTTGCACCTTGCTTAGAGTCTGAATCAATTTTTGGTGGCTTCGAGCCTGTTAAAACCTCACCATGACACAAACCTCCCGTTTTAAGGAGTTTGCAAGGATCAAACCCATGGAGTGAGTCCCAGCAGAGCAAGCAACAGCATGAAAGCGTTCACGAGGAGGAACCACCACGGGCATTTAATCCTTTACACCTCAGAGGTACCTGGGGGTGTTTGATGTTCCTCCCCTCCCCACCGAGCTGGGAACAGAGAGAAGCTCTCAGACAAACTTTTCTCAGAAAAGCTCAGGTTTTAATGGATCTTTTAAAAGATGCGAGCTCATTCCACAGGGCTGTGAAGCCCCTGGAGGTTTGTCACAGCAAATGCCACGTTTTTTGGCCGACCACCATCCGGTTCCTCTGAGCAGCAGTGACAGCTCTGCCCTCCCGACGCTCACGGCTCTGACACCTCCTGGGCTCTGGGGTGCTTCACCCTGGATCACTTTGGAGCTCTGCTAATTTCCTCCCCGTGCGTTGCGATGCCCTGGAAATAACGTGGATTGATTTAACTTGGTGACCTTTCACGAATGTCAGCCCATGGTAGCTCCAGCTGTCCTGAGCACCCCTGGCCCTGCTGAAAGGCAGGAGGGAAGGGGGTGTAGCGTGGTTTCATGGATGTGCTGGAGCCTGAGAGGTTCCCTGAGGAACTGCAGTGCCAAGGAAAAGGACAATCTGCAGCAAAATGACGTATTTTGGTTCTGAGATGTCTCTGAGGCCCTTTCGACGTGAGCAGCCGTGGCTCTGAAATGCCTGGCTCATAAATGTATTTCAGAAGCCTCCTGGATTGGAGTTATTACAAAAATACTCATAGGAATTAGAATGTGAAAGCAGATAAAAGACTCTATTTCAGCAGTTTCATACTTTCAGCTACATAGATTATGCTATTAAAATCTGACAAGTCGGCAATCAAAATAAAACACTGGCTTTGTTCAAAAGTAATAAAGATTCAGACTCTGCAACTGTGTTAAGCAGCTCCAGGAGAAAAAGGAATAGTCTGAGTATTTGGTTCTTGCTGTCACAGTTTGTCTGGTCTCTCTAGGCACAAATGATGGTGAGAATACTCTGATTTTTGCTTTTTCTGACAGGCACAATGAATCCAACCCAACGTTTACATTTAAATTAACCCGTTTCATTTTGTCATCTGTGATAAAACAGATCTGTGCAGACAGACCTGCTCAAGTTCATGAAAGGAGAATTTTCAGTTGAGTTGAGATACTTAATAGAGAGAGCCTCATAAAAGTCAGAAAAACTCTCTAAAATGAACCGGGAGAAAAGAGGAGAAGCTCTTTCAGCACCTTGAGGCAGCAGTAACACACGTGAGCTGATTGGCAACGCCATGCCCCATTTTCACCCTGAATTCCCACTGTGCTTGTTCAACACGGATCTGTATCCGCAAGTGAGTCCTGCTGGCTATTTATCCTCATTTCTGCTCAGCCTCTGTCTGATATTTACAGATCTCCACGCAGCTGATAGCCGCAAATGCTGGGTCCATAAATATTTTAGCAATGGAGAGGATGCTCAGTTTTGTCTTCTCTCCTGTGTCATGTCTGTTTTACACCTGCAGGCCGCTGCTCCCTGACCAGAGCTGAACTCGCAGGCCAAGCACAAACCACCCTGGTGCAGATGTCACAGAACCAAGGAATGGGCTGGCTTGGAAGGACCTTAAAGCTCATCCCATTCCACCCCCAGGGACACCTGCCACTGTCTCAGGTTCCTCCAAGCCCTGTCCAGCCTGGCCTGGGGCACTGCCAGGGATCCAGGGGCAGCCACAGCTGCTCTGGGCACCCTGTGCCAGGGCCTGCCCACCCTCCCAGGGAACAGTTCCTGCCCAAAATCCCATCTAAGCCTGCTCCCTTTCAGTTGGAACGTGGCCTCCTCTGGCCTTGCTGGTTCCTCACAAAGTTCGTGCTGCAGCTGCTTGTGAAGAACAAACGGAATTTTCCTCCCAAAATCGAGTTCTTTTTTGTTCTCCATGCTTCGTTACCCTCCCTATCAGTTTGGCATTTCCACTTTTCAGTTTTAAAGGCCTTTTTTCCATGTGGGAAGGTATCAGCAAAGAATTCCTAATCCGGCCTGTCAGCTGTGTGCTGAAGAGAGAGATTGATGCCCTGGGATTCTGAAAACTCCCAGCCAAGCTGTCTGTCACTGCTGCTTTGCCACTACAGCTGTTCTTGACCCAGCAGTTCCTTCTCCACACGCAGGTGCTTTATTTTACTTTAATTTCTTTATAGAAAACAAAGGCATGGGAACTGTTTTGATTTAAGGAACCTTTCAGGTAGCACCAAATACAGAAAATTTATTGCAATCAGGTTTGTTTTGCTTAATGAATTTTAAAAAGGAAGTGTATATGAATTATGGATTTGAATTTCAGCTCCTGTGAACAAGGTAAACGTTTTGGGACCCATTTTTTTATTGTTGCCGTCACACAGAGGAGGCACCAGAGGAAAAGTTCTTTAGTTTAAGAGTGAAATTCCCCAAAAAAGGATGTCAGCCTCTGGAATAAATTCCTGACAATTTCCTAACAAGGATCCAAGGAAGCCAGACACAAAAATACCTTTGGAAGACCTGAATAAAGCTGCTGACAAGAGCTGCCAGCTTTTAAAGATTAAATGAACTTTCCCGGTTAGAAGAAACATCCCCCTCCCCTCCAAACCGGTATCACTTTTGGTGACAGATTGATTTTTTTGTCAAGTTTCCCCCACCGTACCCATTATTAGTAGGCTGGGAATACTGCAGGAAAGGGGAAAAAATGGGAGATGTTGAATCCTTCACCTTTCAGCTGCTGCGATGCCGAGAGGTCTGTAGCAGCTCGGTGCTGTAAGTACGAGCTCAAACCCAGCGGTGCAGGTGTTGCCTTCTGCAGCCACCTGGAAACAGAGACCAGACAGGAGTGAGGGAATAAAGGCAGGGATTTATTTGAAGGCCTTCAAGGCACACCCTGGGGAGCCGGAGGCTGCTTCCATAAAATGGACCCCAAGATGGACAACAGGTCACGAGTTCTTCACACTGTTATAGGTTTGGTCCATTTGCATATCAGCATAAATTCACCAATTAAAACTTTAGCTCTCTTCCATTTCTCCACCTCTCTCCTGGTCCTGGTTTCCACCTTTGGGCCCAGGACAGCCCGAGTGTCCTTGAACAGCTCAGAGAAGCTTTGTTGTGTCTGTCTGGCCTGAGAGAGCAGCTCACGAGCTGTGAGAGACCTCAGAGTTACACACTGGGCAATGCAGGATTTGAAAATTACAGAAGTTAAAACCTGAGGCATCACAGGAATAATAGGAACTGGAAGAGGCTGTTCCACGGAAGTGCTGTGGAATTCTGACCAGGCAAGAGATCTCGGGGAGGTTCAGAACAAGCCCTGAAGCTGCAGGCTCGCTGAGGGGCTCAGAGGAGGAGAGCAAACAGGATTCTCCGAGGCAGGGAGGTGCTGGAGGAATAGCGATGAGATTTCCTTGGAGCAGCCCCTTCCCAAAAAGCCACCACGCTTCCAGGAGAGCCTGAGAGCAAGGAGTGGGTAATGCAGATGGGAAAGGGTCTGCTGGGAAAAGAGGCAGGGAAAAGTGTCATTTTCTGCTTGGGAGGAAGCTGAGATGAGGGCAGTGAGAGCAGATGAAATTTTACAGACAAAGGGAGGAAGGCAGTGGTGCTGACACCTAAAATGTGGTGGCTTGGGTTGACTGATACCTCCAGATCACCAGAATAACTCAGGGAATAAACAGCACTGGCTACAATTTCAAATCTGGGAATACAGGCAAGAAACCAGTTGTTTTCTGCTGCTCCTATATAAGAATCTGGGCTTGCTACAAATGCTCCTTTCCCTGCCTGTTAAACATATTTGCTTTTCAAAGTAACCAAAGAAGTTCTTCTCAGGACTAGGACAGCACAAGGTGGAAGAAAAAATCATATTCAATTTATAAATTGATAAAAGGGATACTTGAAACATCCTCACAAGGTAACACAGTACAGAGAGGAACTGGTTGGAGAGGGAAGCCGGCTCTCACTTCAGCTGGTCATCACTTATAAATTTGAAGGAATGCAGTCATAAATAAGCCAAGCCCTGGCTGGACTTGTACTACATTTTTTATGATAAGATTTACATTAGTCTGAACTTGTCGAGGGGGCTCCTGAGCCCTGTGGCTGTTTCCTGGCTCGTGTGGAAGCAGCATTGTTATTCACTCCTGAGGGAAGGTCCGCAGGCGTGTCCAGAACCCAAATTAGTGGCAGTAGCCGGAGTCTGTCTGTGCTGGCAGAGACCCGGGGTTGGCTCTCTGAGGGCTGCAAGGAAAAGCTGCTAAAATCAGAAAGAGAAGCACAGCAAGGCCTAGAAATGAATAATCAGGGCTGACCTTAACCCCCACATTTCGCTTGTGAACTCATTATAATTATTAGGCTTGAAATGGGCAGAAGGAGCAGGGAGTGAATATTTTACCGCGGTTGTTGCAGGGAACTTTGTGTATTCCCTCTCCTTCTCCGTCCATGTGTGTCTCCTCTTTATCTGTCAGTGCACGCTCCTGCTTGAGCCTGTGTGACTTTCCAACACAGATGTTCCCCAAAAACAGCACAGATGGCTTCAGCTGCCAGCTCCTGGTGTACTTTTGGGGAGTTGAGGCACTACTAGCACCCTTTTGGCCACCTGCCATGTGTTGTGGCAAGTTGAATCCCCCAAAAATGGTTGTGAAGGTGTAAAATCCTTTGGGTTCCCTGGGCTGTTTCTCAGCAGCAGCACGTGGAGGTGCCTGAGCCTCTCTGCAAGGCGTCCAGAGAACCCAGTGAAATGCTGGAGTTTCATAAAGAAAGGAAAAACGTTGAACTCACAGATGGTGGGAGATCCCAAAGGAAGCAGGTTATCCAAGACAACAAAAAGATGCATTGACACAAGGTTAGTGTGGAAGGAAGCAGGGTTATAAAGGAGCAGTTACTGCTCTCTGTCACTGGTGGCTGCCACGGTGTCCCCAGGGGCACGGCCCACACAGACACCTGAGACTGGGGAGCTCCACACCTCTGGTGCTGGTGTGCTTTCAATGGAACCACAAAGAGACACCCCCAAAATAAATAAAAACTGATCTGGAGTAAGACCAGAAATTGTTCTTCAGTACCCGGGGAACACCGCCCTGCTGAGGTGTTGCTGGGTTGTGGGGTATGGATGTGTCTTCCTGGTAGGTGAGGCACAAATTCCTCCAAGTCTCCTCTGCTCCCATCCCACTTTGTCCAGGAAATGGTCTGATCTTTTCTCCCCATCACTCTGGTTCAGGAACCCAAGCCAATTCCACCTGCTGCTGTGTCGGAGCACAATGGGACATGTGAAATATGTTGTCACATTGGCATTCCAAAGGTACCAGCACTGGCTGGAATATAAATCAGGAGAGGCTTCTTCCTGTCGGGAGTCTTGATTTCAGATTGATGGCCCTGTTTCTTGGAGCTGGGAAGGGCAGCACATCACACCCACTGCTTTCAGGGAGAGCAGAAACAGCCCCTTGTTATTCAAGGAGCATTGTGTTTTTTTTCCCTGGAGGGTGTAAAGGAGAGTCTTCTACAGGAAATGTAATAAAGATTAAGTGGTAAAAGTAAATTAAAACATGCGGGTGTGGAGAAGTCTGTCACTGCTGAAGCCTTTAACCAGTGAATGGAGAGTTAAATCAACTCCATGTTCTCCTGTGCGAGCACTCAGGTTCCAGAAATGATGGATTGAGAGAGCAATTAAGGCCTGCTGAAATTAAAAAAAAACTCAAGCAAACCACCTCTCATCGTACATTTTAAACTGTGGATCAGGCAAAGAAAAACTCTTGCTGGTTCAAAGAACTGACCTAAGTCTTTTCTAAGTTCAATCTCCTAATTAAAGAGACCAACCTTAGAAAAACCATCCTATAAATGAAGACTACCTTAGAAGACCACTAAGCTGGATTGTTTTTTTTTTTAATGATAGCCTGGCAAAAAAAAAAGGATAAATCCACCGTTCACTGCTCAGCTCCTCTTATTTCAGGTGATTCACATCAAGAGGAGCCCAGCCCCAGGAATGATTTGCAGTAAAGTTCTGCTGGCTGCCCAGCCAGACAATTTTCACCAAAGACAAGCAAACTGCTCAGAGAGCTGATGTTCATCTCCAGACTGGCTGGGCTTTGAATCCTCTGCAGGGATTTCAGATCTCTTTGTTCAACTCTTCCTTCCCTTTGCAGGGCCCATCTCACAGAGCTCCAGTCTGGCTTTCTCCTCTGTTTCATGCTTGTTTTACCGGGTCAGAATTCTCCTCAGGTTACTGGGTTTTAAAGGCACTGGGTCAGTACCAAATACTCTCTATTGTAATGCACAGCAGCAAAATTTTACCCTAAATCAGTCCAAATCTCCTCAAAGTGCCTCTTTCATCAGCAGGTGGAAGAGGGAAGAAAATAATTGCAAATATCTTGGTTAAGATTGCATACTGATTAAAAAACTCCAAACAAAAACCTCCCATATGATTTCTTTGTCTGGGAATTGGTAGTTTTAAATTCTTAAAATACAGACAATGAATAGAAACACAGCAGAGCTGATTTTAAGCACAGCATTACAGGGATGCTGGATGCCAGATGGAGCCTTGTGGATTTCAGTAACAGTCTGATTTTCTGAGGTTCTTCAGGAATTAGCCATTTTTTATAAACTGTTAACACAGAGAGGGCCATAGGAGTTACACTCATTTTGAGTTGGGAATTGTTTCCCAACAGTCTCTTCTAGGTCACTGCAAGCTGTTGGCACGCCAAAGAAATATTTCCTGCAGTGAAAGGGGGTTGGTGATCAGGGGTTTTAAACCCTCTTTGGGTTCCTATGGATGCTCTATATGGGAAATGAGAATTTCAATTTCACCTCCAGAGGCTTGACTGATTTTAACTTCCAAAATCAGCCAGCAATTGCATTAAAAGCTTTCAACTCTTTCCCCCACTCTTTCCAAAGGATCAGTAAGGAATTTAACCATGTGTTTAACAGGAATCCATCAGCACAATCCCAAACAGAAGTGCCAGAGGCACTCTGGGACACGGTGAATAAATATCCCTGTCCTTCCACCCGGGTCCCTGCAGCTCTCCAGAGGCAGATCCAGCGCTCTCCTTGGCATCAGGGACACCTGGACTGACATGAGCTGACCCTCCTCGGAGCCCTCCGCTTCACACCACAACAGCATTTCCAGAAAACAGCAGCAATCCTTGATTTCCCCTCTGCTTTCCAGCGCCTCGGTAGCTTCTCCTGGCATGGAGCCTGCACGGCACTTGTGGAGATAAATCCCAGCTTTGAGTGGTGCCGTTGCACGCGGCACTCACGGCTCAAACTCCTCCGGAGCCCAAAGGGGGTCAGGGACAGGGAAAGGAGGACAGGCCACCCTGACAGCTCCCTGGGTGTGTTTAACAAGCACCCAGAGCCAGGGAAGAAACACCTCGACGTTTGGAAACCTCTGTAAAAGAGTCAGAGACCAAGAATATAGAGAAATGTAAGGGGGGCACTCAGCTGGATGCAGGGATAAATCCCAGGGGTTTCGGCCTTGTGCTGAAACACGGACCACGGCAAAGGAAATGAAACAGAGAAATCCATTTTAGGAACTACCAGAAAGTTCATTTTCAGTAAATCCCTATCAGTCAAGCACGGCTTTTATCACTCAGCTGATGGCAAATCTATTTACCTGCAATGTTTTCCCCACCTAACTGAGCCCAAGTGCTGCTGCTGCTGCTGCTGCCCTCACTTGGCTTCCCCAATAAATGAAATGGAGCAAATCTCTTAATTTCTTTTGATCTAACCTACTCAGAGTTTATTCCCCATTCTGGCTTTCCAATTCACCTGTTCAGACGCTCTGTATTGCTGCATCCACACAGCAAAACCCAAGGGGGCAAAGTGAAGTTGTTTTTACAAATAGTCCTGGCATTATCCTTATTTCAGTGATCACTTTGATCTCCAAAACAGGGAAATAGCAGAATTTCTGCAAGTGGGGGTTCAGAAAATCAGGTTACGAGCTGGGAAACTGAGGGCTACAAGTAGTGAAGAGCATGGACACATCATTATTTTTCCTTCTCCTGCCCCCTTATTGCACTTGAGAACTTCAATGCAGCAGGAAAATTAATTTCTTTGCTGCAAAGCCTCAAGACTCAAACATCATCTCAATCCAGGTACTGAAAAAGACAAATCCCTGTGAAAAGGTAGCTCGGAGTCTGTAATTAGTTGTGGCATTTTTTTTTCTGTGAGAGGGAGAAAGACCAAAGTGAAATTGCAATGGCATTTTTATGCTGGTGTTCCCTAACTCTTGCAAAATTATTTTTGGCACCCTTCATAATAGCATTCAAACAGAAGACGCAATTTTGTAGCGACGCCACAGGTTTAGAAAATAAATAATCCGAGGGGGAAAAAAAAAAATAGAACACCTCAGCACAGAGAAATGTCACCCATATAATTCATCATTACCTTTGGATCTGCTCGGGAAAGCTCAGGAACCATTTATTTCTGCTGTCTTTGATTGCAGTTTAGCACCAGCACCTCACCAGTGGAGTCTCCTGGACCAGGAGCTTTGTCAGGCTCCAATGAAGTGCTGGAAGGTTCCCGCGGCCCCTGATTAACCCGAGCTCCCGGCCCCTCCGCCTCCCCTCAGGAGCCCTGGGGACGAAGCAGTGGCGAGGAATATTCAAAATCAGGTAATTAGGCAACGCAAAGCCACCGCTCGCAGTCATTAACACGAGAACTGCGACAACACCGGCTTGGAAATTGGGCAATTAACAAAAGCCCGGGTGGGAAATTTTTACAGAGCTCACACTTGGCGTGGCAAATATTTTAACTTTCCTTTTAGTCTTTCATAAAGTCATTCTGGATAATGAGTCGGGAAAGGCTCCTCTGGCCGCTGACACTTAGCCCAAGGTTTGATTAATTTGCTGCTGGAGTCAGAGGAGGTTTTTCACACGGAGTTCAAAGTTCCAATATTAATTTATGTCTGATTGCTGGCACAATTTATTTCCCACTTCCCTCAGTTGTTTTAGCCATTGTTTTTGGTGCAGGCAAACGTCAAAACTCCTTAAACATAAGATCCTCTCCATGTTTTCTTTGGTTTGCACTGGAAGAAAAATGTGATAATGTCCTTTGATCTGCTATTGGAGATCAGATTTTCACAAAATTTACACCAGAGCTGTGATTTTACAAGGAAACCAATCCTCCAGTGAAGCTGCACACCTTGGACGTTCCCAAATGTCTGAGGTTTGGCTTAATACAAAAAAATGATGCTTTTAGGGACGTTTCTTCCTCTGAAGCATTTCACAGCCTCCCAAGTCACACCTCTGCAATATTTTAATCCTGAGGCACGACAGAATCCTCAGGGAGAGGTTTGTGCCACCAACAGCAGACCCTGTGAGACCCAAACTTAATTCCGAATATTTGAAAAGGTCACAACTCCTTTATCAGAAAATTAAGTTAAACCCTGAAGCAAGGAGTTTCTGATGCCTTTTAAAGCTGATATCTCCCTCAACTGCTCCCTCCAGGCTCCAGTGATGTCCCTCTCATATTTCCTTGTGTGGTTTCACTCTGGCTGCTGCCCAAGAGAAGAGAACTGGCAGAACAGGACATCACACAGCTCCAAGCTGCTGCTGTCCCATTAAAAGGAATTTCCTGATGGTTTACTTGGTCTGTCACATCCCAAGCTCTAAAAAACTATCTGCATTTTAGTATTTTAATATCATTTGGATGGAGGAGATGAATTTTATTCCGGCGCTTCAGCAGAAAATTGGTGCCTAGAGAGAGAAAACCTGAAAAATGTGGTTGCAGATTTATTTCTGTTGACAGAGGTGAAACAAACAGCATTGTTTAGTTGGTTTTTTTTTTTCCTTAGGACAGCAAATGCGTAGGAAACTCCCAAGGTATTTGAAGAGCTACAAAAAAAATTAGAAATTCAGCTCAGCTCAGTTGATTTGCCCTTTTAGTACTATCAGACAAGCCGTGTTTAGTGATGGGAAAAGGTTTAAATGGAAGCTGTGCTTCCCAATCCATATGGCTCAGCTGGAGTGCTCACAGCACGCAGGCACGGAGATCCCTGCTACTCCTGAAAGGATGAGAAGCCCAAATGGATAACCCGAAACATGAAAGGATCACAGAGGATGCAAATCACCGACAATCAGAACATTGCTTTGCAGCTGCTTGCCAGGAGGGAGGAAATGGTCTCCAAAGGAACAGATAATCCTCCTTGGTGGAGCTGGTGCATCTCAAAATCTTGGATCAAATGAGTGCCTGATGGAATACAGAATTCCTCAGCATGGCACCTGTGCCTGCTTGTCCAAGGGATGCTGGAAAAATCAGCCGCTCACCTCGCCGGGTGCATTCTGAATCCAAAATAATTAACACCACCTATTCCAGTGGACAAACCTCTCCCTATTTTGGCTCTCCAATCACTGTAGCCCAAGAATTAAACCCAGACTATCTGCTGGAAAAGCTAATCCAAGGCTGGGTGCTTGCTTGTACATAAATCTTGGTGCTAACCCAATATTGTCACGACTCAGAAGCAGCTTGTTACAACATTTGTTATTGAAGAGATTATCTGAC
>VYZQ01020651.1:0-43006 GCA_013400655.1 Mystacornis crossleyi
TTTTTTTTTTTTTTGATGAGAAATAGTCCCTGGGTTGTTTTGGAAAATGAATGCTGAAAGCTGGAAATCCTGATGGTAATTGATGTTTTTTCATTTCCATATGTGCATCTTTCTTGCAAACTATGTAGCATCAGCACAGTAAATATCCTTTATGTAATTTAAAAGTAAAATACATCACAGAGCATGCTAATAGAGCTTGATGGTAATATCATATAAACAGAAGCATGAGGGAGTCTGTAAAAATCCTGAGCCAATTTCTGCTCTTGGCTAAAATCCTACAACCCCCTTGAAGTCAGTGGCATTCTGGGCTTGCAAATACAAGCAGAATTTGGACTCTAATTCTGCAAATCTCTGAATGTGGGTATTGCAATGGAAAGCTGGCATTGCTGGCATTTGGCTGCTCAGTTATTGCCAAATAACTGCTGGGCCCATTTTCCAGTAGGCCTGGGTAGCTGAAACTCCAGCTCATCCTGTTACAACAAGGCGTAGAACAGAGGTCAAAGTACCTGTGGATAAAAAAATCCAGTGAGACTTAGAATCAAGTAAAATAAAATTTAAGATTCACTTGTTCGCTTGTGCTTATTTCTTTTGTATTTTTGTAGGCTGTCACTCAGGAAGCGGGGGCTGATTCTGCTCTCGATAAAGTCTGTGGTAAAAATCTCAGCAGTGTCAGGAGCTCCACACTGGGCCCCAAACAACAAGATTAGAACTGAAATTATGTTGGCACTAGACATCAGATCCGAAGCCCACTGAGGTGAAGAAGAGACTTCCCATTTACCAGCTCTGAAGATAAATCTACTTCAAAATGAATACATTACTAAGATTCCTCTAGTGATTTCTAAAGCTTTAGCAGAAGAAATAACAAGCCCCTATGGCAGAAGCCAATATAAAAAGAACCAAAGAAAAAGGTCCTCTGTGTTAGCAGATAGATTAAATGGATTTGAGAGAAGGGAGTAAAAATCAGAAGAAACTCCTTTCAGAAAAACTGTGCCTGTATTTTCTACAGAGGTATATGAATAGATAGTCCTTAAAACCATGAAAATAAGTTGTGCTGGGAAATGAAGGTGATGGGAGCATTACTATATGAAAGCAGAGGTGAGTAATGCAGGTCAAGGACAATAAACACTGTTCCAGTTGTGACGTTATAGAAGAGGAAGTAATGTTCACTGATTACCACTCACCGTTTTGCCATACATCATCAAATCACTGGCACAGCTGGGAAACCTTTCACCTCTCTCCTAGGTGTTTCAGCTTGGACTGGGATCCCCCACCGAATTGTTTGGAGCTTCTTTTGGATTTCTCTGTCAGAGCAAAATCGTCCCTGGTAGAATGAAGCTGTTCCATGAAGAACATCCCACTGAATATCAGGCTCCCCGTGCTTCAGGCAGTCCTGTGCCCTGCTGAACATTTGTGCACTCTTGAAAATAAAAACTATTCTGATCAACTTAAGGTGAACCAATAACCTCCAACTCCTTCTCTGCAGTGGTCCACAGAAACCAGGCTTCTGTTTTCAGCTGCTGGCTCAGAATCACTTTTGACTTCTTCAGCTGATTTCAGAGCCAAGGATGCCCTTCTCTGGGTGGTTAAAACCTTAGTCATTTCTCTGATTATAGACTTCCCTTTTAATCCTTATCCTCCTTGACTTCAGCAAGGTTTTTTAGCCTGTCTGTCCCTAGATCCTCAAATCAGAAAACTGAATACTTTTTCTGCAATATTATGCTTTCCATTCACAGTGAAACAATACCTACATTTAATTTTTAAATGCATCCTTTATTCTACCCCAAGAATAAGCCTGGCCATCTTGTTTGGGAATTTTTTCTCAGAGGCAGTTTGACTACTGGCTTTTCTTTAATTTAAATAGCATAAAACTTTTTGTTCCCTGTTTTCCTAGAGGTTGTTTGCCTCTTCTGAACTGTGGCAGCTTCTGACTGTACCAAAAATAGTAAGTGCTCTGAGTGCTCCAAGAAACCCACTTACTCCAGCATTATTGCAACTGAGTTTTCTCATTTCGGCACATGAGAACTGATGAGTGTCACCCGCAACTTGAGTAAGATCACATTTGAACATTCTGCTGCTCCCCCTTGACATCTGATGCCACAGCTTAACATTTGTTGCACCATGTGTTGCTGGTCAGTAACTCCTGGCAGGAGGTGTCCGTCTTGTTCTCTGTTTGCATTTCTGTTGAATTTATGCTGCTGTTCTGCCAGCTGTTGTGCTGGTCACTCACAACTGCAGAGCAATCAGCTGGCCTTTCCCTAAACACTGAGGACGTTGTGCCCTACTATTCTGCATTTATATTTCCAGTGGCGAGATGAAACTTGACACAAAGAAAGCAGTCCAAGAACAACCAGAGGGAATTTAAGGTTTAAAAAATCAAATTAAAAAATTATGATCACGGAGAGGCTGGGAGGAATGTGATCATCACTCCCCACAGCTCCTTACGATTACTGCCAAGACCATGAAAGCGCTCCAAATAATGTTGTGGTGAGTGCTGTGATACCCACATGCAATGCAGGTCATCTTCTGCTCATGCAACCTGGCATTTGGAAAACCTATTGCATCAGCAAAGACAGCCAAGATTGAACAATCTCTACCAAAATAGCTGTAAAGCTATGCTAGCACTTCCATGCTGGTTGCACCAGCATTTTCTAGTGTTGATCCAAGCTCAGATATTCAAAACAAACAAACAAACAAGGTGTTTTCTTCCCATTAAGTGCTTTTTCCAGGTTTGTGGATCTACCTACTCAGCTCCCAATGTGGCTGATAGCAAGCTCCTGGCAATGGGAAGTCTCTGCTTGGACTTTATCTTTGCTGAAATCTTTATGTGTCCCTTTGCAATGCTTTCCTCTGCTCGAAAAAAGACTCCAAATTTAAAATCTCTTCACAGTACCCCTAGGAAATTAATGATCCTGATGGATCCATTCCAGTTCAGTATATTCTGTGATTGTATGAAATGGAAACGTGTTTTACCCAGCCTCAGCTTCTCTGGCTTCACAACTGCACTTTCCCTTCCCTCCTCCAAAACTCTCTGCAAACTCCACTCATCTCCTGGCAGCTCCTCCAGCCTTGGCCTGCTCCTCTCCTCTATCCACAGATAAAATTCTGCTTTTATTTGGCTTGTTTCATCTCCCTGGAATCCTGTATTCCCTTCCTATCTCCTTCAAGCCATCAAGTCACTCATCAACCCTAAAGCTCACCTTTAAAACCTCCCTGCACGGTATGGGTTACAGCCGGCTGTGACAAGTGGGGAGAGTGTACTAAAAAACTAAAATGTGTATGTATACACATGTATCAGGTGTGAGAATGGTGTGCATGTAAAGAAGCTGTAGTGGGTTGCCTCAGAGCCCCACAAAAAGAGAAGAAAACANCGGCCGCCCACCCACCGGCCCCGGCGAGCGGCGGAGGGGCTGTGACGAGGGTCCCCCCTTCATACCCCCGACCCCCGCACCCTGCGGGCGAGGGGCTGCGGGGCGACGCGGGCGCGGGGCCCGCGGCTCTGTCTCTGCCTTTTTTGGTGGTTCCGTCCTCTTCTCCCCACCCCTGGCGGGCGGCTGCGTGCGCAGGAGCCATCCCGGGGCAGAGGTGTTTGTACTCGTGTCCTTGGGTGGAAGGGAGAGGCAGAGCCGGCCCGCCGCCAGCGCTGCGCCGGCTGGGCCCGGCCGCGCGTCCTCCGCACGGACCGCGGGGGTTTCGGGACTGGCTGGACCCGGCGGCGGTGCCCTGTGGGCCCGAGGGTTCCCCCACTCCGGGCCGGGCCCCGCTGCCCCTCGGGTGAGCCCAGTGCAGCGGGTTTGGCTGGTGTGGGGACGGGGCTGCTCGGGAATCAGCATGCAGTTTGTGTTGCTCCATTCTTCTAGTTAAGCCAGGGGTTAAGGCTTAAACCGTCTGTCGCACTTGTGCGTTTCGCTTTCCGAGAAGTTACTGTTGTTGTTTTGGTGTTCGCCCAGGAACCCTGTGAGATTTAACCCAACTTGCCTCCTAGGCTTTGCCAAAAGCCTGGAGTGATAGATAAGGGGTGTGAACATCCACTCGTGTTTCCACAGGATGTTAGGATTGGGTAACCTTAGAAAATAAAAAGGGCAGCTATTTTACTGCTAATAACAACAGCAGCAACAACGAAACGCAGAAGCTTCCACCATATGTGCTGATGTAATGTGGAGGCATTCAGCAAAATCATGGTAGTTACTTCACCCCCTGCATGGATTGACTTCAAGTGCACCGTTGTGTTCTGAAGTCCATTCCCCGAGTGTTTGTCCAGGCTTGTCCTATAATAGGTGTCATTGCATAAGAGTTACAGGGAGCAAAGAGCGTGCCGAGTTTCTTTCACTCTTCTAAGGTTCTGTGCTCACATCTTAACTGTGCCAAACACTACACTTGAAAAGAGAAGGGCACAGCTTGGTAAGCTGCCCTGTGAACTTCAGGGGAAAAAAAAAAAAAGAAGAAATTATTCTCTTCTTCCTCCTACTTACAAGAAAATGTTTTTGTTTGTTTTGTGTCATCTTAAATAATTTTTTGCACAGAATGCTAATCCTCTTCTGAACTGTGGATGATGGTAAGTCAACAATTGAGGAAGCAGACATGTCAATTTCTTCCTTTGTCTCTTTCTCGTCTGCCCTCTAACTTTTACAGCTTTACTCTTTGAATTTTATCTGATTTGTTTTTGTAGTGCTGGAGTACCTACACCTGTTCTTTATTATCATCTAACTTAGAACAAAGGGACTGGCTCTTTTCTGATCTGTCTTGTATTTGTTCAGGCCAAAATAAATGTATATTGGGAGGATTTTTGTTCCTTATGATATTTAATAACAAAGTCTCTGACATGTCAGTGGCATAATTCCTTGGGTTTCTTACTTTGCAGATAGAGGAGAAGATACTTTTCACTACTGGAGAAACTGTCTCCTGTATGTATTTCATAGAATACTTTTTAAAATGTTTGTCTTAAAAACCTGTGAATCATGTTAAACTTATTTTAATCTGTTACCATTTTACTTCTTGACTAATCATGAATTTATGGTAAAAATTAACAACATTGTATATGACATAGTATACTTACAGGAGTGTGATTGAAGAATGTAAGTTTATATTTCAACTTCTTGCTACTTCGTGATCTCAGATGGCACATTCAAAACCTTACACAAATAGCTTGAAAGAGATAGTGGCAAGTTATCAGAGAGTAGCATTAACACAAACTACTGAAAAGTTGCTATGGTTACAGATAAAGGTAATCCCTGTTTCTGTGGAAGTGTGTCGTTTTGTAACAGCTATATTAATCAGTCTGATTTCTGAGAGAATTGCAAGTGTACAAACTTCTGGCTCCATTTTCTTGGCAGTTAATTGCTATGCAGCCTTTTTTTTTTTAAATACTGAATGGGCTATGACTTGCATTCAAGATATATGATTTCACCTACAAAGATTATTATAGAGTACATATAAATGCACTTGGACTATACTACAGTTTCCACTGAATTCAGCATACTTATTTTTGCTCCACCCGAGAGATACCTGATCTCAAAGAAGTGTCTTTTAAAATGTCTGGATCCTTTTTCAAGGACTTTGGCTGAAGCAAGTGTTGTAGCCCTCTATCACCAGAGACCTTGGTTGTGCAGCTGTACAGGATAGAATTCCATGTTCTGATTAAAAAAAACAAAACAAAACAAAAAAAAGAACACCCAAGCAAATCATACACCCCCAAAAAATCCCAACCACCCCAAAGCAAACCAATATGGCAGCTGCTGAGAGACTGAGACCTGTTAGGGATGTCCAGCCTTATGGGCCGGGGCCCCCAGGGCAGGGACAAATGATTGTGTTAAGGGCTTATTCCATATATAGAAAGAGTTGGGATTTAACATGCTGGAACTTTAATAATATCTCAGGTCAGCTAAACTTTGGGCAATTTGAGATAACTGCTAAAACATCCAGGGGAGTGTGTCTGTCTGGTGTATCTGTACTGCTGTCCAGACAGCTCAGCAGACCTCTCTGTATTTACCACGTGCACCTCTTTGTTGTTTCCAGATCTGATTATTGCAGTGCAGTAGTACATCTGAGATTGAAAGCAGCAAGAGGAATCTCAAAAGTTCAAGATTACTGAAATCTCATCAGTCTGGTATGTTGTTCTCTTCAAACTCCTGGAATACCAAGTTGAATTCTTTGTATGTGAGGGCCTCCTTAGTTACAGCTAAGTTTCCTGCTAGGTTTCTAGGATCTTGGCTTTTCATCAGCAGTTTCATTCTCGGGAAGTAATGTGCTACTAAGGACTATCAACTGTGTATTGTTGGGTTTGTGCAGAAGATTGTTTTTGGTAGTGGTGTTTGAAGCAGGACAATGAACCCATGCTCTGGGGACCTTCAGTCAACATACACTCTGAACTTGTTTTCATCTTGCTTGTCCAGCCTGGAAGTTCCAGGTACTTTTTCAGACTTTCAAAACTAAAGTCAGGCTGGAAGGGAGCTATTGCTAGCAGACTTTGCAGAGACTGCACACAGATGTATTGAAGAATGCATAATCTGAAAAGGAATATTTGTTTCTTCACATAGGGATTTCTTTTCCACTGTCTGTATGTAATCATGGCCCTCATGAAGTTAATGGTTCTTTTAGGTTTGATAAAAAATGTAATAATGTTGTCTCAGAGTAATTTCTCAAATGCCAAAGTTCTGAAATTCCTATGCTAATGTGCTTTTAAAATTGATGTATTTTCAAAAATACACAGCAGGTTTAACAACTATTGTTTATGAACAGGATTACAGCATTTGAGGGTGTGAAAGGCTTGGGAAGCTAAATACTATTAAAGCTGTCTCTAGTAATAAGAAAAGCTAAAACTCAGAACTATAATAATAATAATAAATAAACAATTCAGCGCATGCTGTAGTGCAGACATAATTGACAACCAGAGGGTAAAGTCCTTTTCTCCAATGCCAGTTCAGTGTGCCTATGCAGCAGATCAGTTTCTTTGCTACTTATTAACATGTACAGAATCCAGGAGGTGTAATGGATTCAGGACTGAAAACCAGGTGCAAAATAGTGAAGAAAGCTCTTGTGGTTCACACTGGTCTGTTAGGACCTGGACGTTGAGTAACCATCTCTTCACCTAATTCCCGAACAGCCATCACATGTAGCTTTTGATCACTGCTATTCTTGTCTCTGTTGAACGGGTGACTTAAAGATGAAGGGCTCTGTTCCTGATCTCTTGAGCTGTCAAGTCTTCCAAACGTGCTGTCTTCTGCATGCATAAGATTACAGAACAAATGGCCTTTTAGCTGTTCCATGATGACAGTAGTCAAATGAGAGTCAGGTGCTCTCTTACTGTCCGAATGAAAAGTTGGGTGGCAGCAAACTGACTTTTTTTTTTACACTGCTGTGAAAGCTTCCCTGCTCAGTGTTCTTGCAGCTGCAATCTTCTATTTTCATTTTTTCTGCATTGCTTCAGATATCGTAAGAGTAACAAAGGCTTAACTTGAGCCTGAACCTTAAAATGTGCCTGTGCCATTTTTCCAGAGTGTATGTGGGTTTAGAGAGAAAATAAATGGCTTTTTGCAGAAACTGAGGCTAAAAATTAGGCTTTTTAATGTCTAGTTTCACTACATTTCCTTCAGCATGGGATAATGACTTGAATAGCAATTTTTTAATGCATGGATTCCCAACATTTAGATACAGATGTGTTTACCCATGATTTCTAGTTCAGTGACCTGGGGTCAACCATGAATCGAGTTTGGATACCCCACTTCACAATGATGTGGGGATCCTCACTTTTATGAGGACAGCAAATTACACCTGGGGCTTTCTTAATATGACAATTTTGTGTGTGTGTGTGGGGGGGGGTGTTTTGCTTTTAAATGAGATGAGGTAAGCAAATCTGGGAGGCCAGTGCTGAACAGAGGAGAGTTTGCTTTGCCATCCCCCTTTTGCTCTGGGTAAGCCATACTCTTGCTTATCAGAGGCTGGCCAAACTTCTGCCAACTCAGAGACTCAAGGCAGGTGGAAGGGGCTGATGAGCACCACAGCTGGGTTTCAGGAGTTGGCCAGACCGCAGGGCTTGGCGGGGAAGAGGTGGGGAGGAAAAGGGATGGAACTTGTAGTGATAAGAGCTGCTAGTTGCCTGCGTGACAGAAGCATGAGCTGAAGTGTGGGATGTTTGATGATAAAAATTATTTTCATTGCCATTACAAGGTGGTGAGACCGCTGTGGTAGCTAATAGAGCTGGAGACTTTTGAAGTAGTATGTTTGGTTTGGGTGTTTTCCCCTCTCCTTTTTAAAGTATCCTAACAACAATGCTGACTTCAGGGTTGTTGTGTCTTCTAGCACTTGGCAGTTCGGTTGATAGGATTTGTGACTTGTGCTGCTGTTTTTATGGGCTTAAAGGTAATGTGCTCTAAATTGAAGCTTTCCAAGATTGGTTACTGAGATACTTGAGGGACACTTTACTGGTCTGTTTTGTTTGCATGAACTATGTTCTTGGTTTTGATTGCTTAGATAAGGGTTGGTCAAAAAAAGTGTCATGCAAGTATGAGTTATCCTCAGGGGACCCCAGATCAGCTTCCAGCAGTGCTGGCTCTCTCAGGACACTGAATTCAGATGCAAGGATTAAGGCTCTTTCAGTTTGTATTTTAGGTATTTCAGGGGAAGTTATGTGAACATTGCTAATTCTGTTCTTGTAGTGTTTCATACATATCAGCTTAGAACCAATTGCTGCTTTTCAGTCCTACTTGGATTTGTGGCATGATAGGTTGCTCTAAAATAGGTAGCACAAAATGTGCTATTTCATCATTTTAGCAGAAGTAAATGTCCTTCCTGAAGGTGTTTTTAATGCTCTTTTTGGTATATCACAGCTCAAGGGAGCACTTAGCTGTAAATACTTCCCTGATGTTGCATGATATTTGCAGTAAAGCAGTGTGCTGGAGTGCCTTGGACTTTATTAATCTGTATAAAGGAAGTTAAAACATCCCCATTTTGTGGTATTGGCAGTGGGTGAAGTAAGGGAAGGCAGGCAGCTCCAGCGCTGGGAGAGGAAAGGTGGCAAGAACCAGAAACAAGTTTTTCCTCTCTGCCTTCGCACACGACAAAAACAACCCAAATGTGCTTGTGCTGACAAGTGCTTTATCTTCCTCTAGCTTAATATTTTTAGTTATTTTACACTAAACACATGAAAATATTTTATGTAAGGCAGCCTTGCTACCCAGATAAGTCTTGTGTAACGATGATGATACTTGTGGCTGCAGGAGGGAGCACTGACTGTGTTCTGACTCTTCCCTATGTTGCTTGATAGGAATGGGGCAAGGTTCGTCTTGAACCAGGTGTCATATCTGCACTTGTGAAATATTTATTAAGCCTTGTTTTGTTTTTACTCATCTTTTCACTGGATAGATGGGTAGGGAACCACATCTATGTTTGCACGAAGGAAAAAGAACCACTTTTAATCTAAAGGGCAGGTTTTTGTGTAGTGCTGAGAGGAAGCTGTGCCGTGAGAAACGCTGTTGTCATAACGTGACCAGGATCTTGCAAATTCGTTCAGTCAAGTGAAGCCTGAATAAGCACAAAAAGTTTCTGGCAGAAGCCGTGGTACCTTGTGGGATGGAGACAGTCACTTCCTGCGGAGCTCCTGCTGACTCATGCTTTAAATGGGTGGAAGTCCTTGGAACCGGCGACCCGATGTATTTTTAGCCGGGGTTACTAATTTATATAGTGTGCTCGGCCTCCCAGGGTAACTCCAGTCACCCTTAAAGCGCGGATGGGCTCCAAACCCACAGCTAATTTTATCCCCTAAGTGGAGCAAGCGGCAGTTGTGTAATTGCCGCGGGAGAAGCGTTCCCAGCCCGCTCGGGTGTTATCCTCTCTTCCACCCCCGACCCCCCGGCCGGGAGCGAGGTGCCGGGAGGGGTGGGCACCCCGCGGGGACCGGGGTCCGTCCCGGGCATCCCTCCCGGGCATCAGTCCCGGGGTGCGCCCGCCCGCGGCTCGGGTTTGTCACGGCGGGAGCGGGGCACGGTCCCTTTAAGAGCGCGCGCCCGGGGTGCCCGAGCCCGCCCAGCCTAACCTGCTAGCAAGGAAAAGTTCTTTACGTGACGGACAGGCCGCTCCGCCAATCAGCGGGCGCGGCCGGACCGGCGGAGCGGGCCTCCGCCGCCTCGGCCAATAGGAGCGGGAGGGTGGGCTCCGTGCCCAGGGTAGGTTGCGCCGAAGTGCAGCTCCAAGTGAAGTTAATCTGGGGTGAAGCGAGCAGAAAATTGTGGAGATCGTGTTGGTAGGAATTTTGCCGTTCTAATCGCGTCGTGTGGCGTCGTTCCGCCCTTCGGGGCAGTGGAGTTCATGTGCGTGGGGCTTTCCTTCGTCGTTTCGCTCTCTAATGATGGCAGGATATTAACATTTATGCAGGGAAGCAGAACAAAAGGGCTCTTTAGACAGGAAATAAGGTGCTGAGAGGCTCAAACTTGACCGAGTTTCTTTTGTCATCTCTCGGCTTTCACCGGGTGTTCTGATGTGGAAGAATCGAGCGGTTCCACATTATCTTACGGAGAAATGTTAATTCTAAAATAGCGAGGATAATGCTGCTGTTTTGGAGTTACACAATGTTACAGGAAGAGAGCTCGATTTTAACTCTAACTTCCCTGATTCTGATGAGATTGGAGGTAACTAATTATGACAGCTGCTGTGGGATTATTCAGTGATAGCATTTGCTCCAAGTCATTTGTCTTAAATTGTCCTTTGTTGTATCACTGAAGGCTGCTGTGCTGTTGTCTGTGTGTTTGTTCTTGATGAGAAGAATGTCTCGCAGGTCTTTAGCATTTAGAACAAAGATATGTAAAAACTATGTAAAACATGGCAATTTTTCTCAATTTTAATCAGTTTTGTAGGCTGTCTGGGTCTGTCAGAGCTCTGATTACAAACACAGATAGGAAAATTTAAGTGTTACTGCTCTGTGTTGCAGCTATTACCCTTTCAGCCAAGGGAAATAAAAAACGGGGGGGGGGCGTGTGGGGGAGAAATTTTTTTTTTCCTTTGGAATTAGTCTGAATCTCTTTGGAAACCTGTATTGCCTAACGGTCGCAGGTACTTTATTTAAGGAAAGATTATGTTCAGTTTCTGTGCCAGTTATATCATATATGGTATTTTTAGTGACACTTTGTGCATCTGAAAGGGTTTCAGGAACAGGAAAAGTATGAATTGCCATGGGTGGCATGGGATAGGGTGAGAGGGAGGAGAGCAGGAAGTGGCGAGGCAGGAAACAGAGAGGTTCTAATGAGAATGAAGACTTTCTTTTAATTGTCACCCTTTCTGTATTAGATGAGGCCACATATAGAACAAGGCTTTCAGATTGGGAAATCTGTTTTCTTACTTCCCTAAATATTTCCTGTTTTTAATGAAATTACTTGGGTTGATACACAGCTGCTCCTGGGAATTGGAAAGAAATACTCGTGTCCCTAATACTTGTTGAGTCTAAGAAGTTTGATGGGTTTTGTATGATTAGTCACGGTGATAGAAGAATGGATGTGAAAAATTGAGCAACAGTCTTTCAAATGACCGTGGAAAGCAATTGCTGAGACCTCTGCTGAATGTAAACGTGTGTTATTTTGAAAGTATACCTCATTCTTTCAGTTTTGCATTGAGCCATTCTGTTTTCTTCCAAAATGCTGGATATAGATTGCATCTATCTATCTATCTATCTATCTCTCTGTGTCTTGGCACACTGGTGTCTTGCCATGGACCAGTGGCTTATAGGTCTGAATTACTAATTCACTCTTGCTGTCTTTATCAGTTCATGGGATTTTTAAATGTGCTGTGTTGTATTTAAACCCTGGAAATACTATTTTATAATAGGCAGTGACTGTATATGGTCTTTTAGCTGAGAGTTGGGATAGGTTTCCTGTACTGGATTTAAGAGCAGGGTATATAAGTGTTTAAATACCTGGATGTTAATTTCTTATATTCCATGTGTTGCTAGGCCTACGACTAAGTGGCTAGATCAGATGTATGAGGCGAGGGCAAGAAGAGATAGTGAAGTTAGCTGGAGTTCCTCTAAACTTGTGAGTGTGTGGATTAGAATTGCCGAAACTAAAGGAAGCCAACTAAAGTATTTGTGTGCTATTAAATATTACATTTAGCCCAAAGTTGGTTTTGCTTAGAACATGATAAAAGCTGAATACATAAGGCAACTTGGTTCATACTTCTTGATCACTGAGCAGCCATGTTTCTTGGGCCCCCTCAGTCCCCCAGCTTAGTTAGGAAAGATGTATTATCTGGGACCAATTTTCCTGATTTATTCAACACAGGAGTGAAATGCTCAACTCTCTTGCCACATGTATACAGTTCTAATGCAGGCTGTTTGTAGAAAGCAAATCTGCCCTAAAGGATAAACATACCACTTTGCTGGCACAGCTGTACAACTTCTGTATTCAGGCTACAGCAAATGTTTCTTGCCTGCATTCAAAGCCGTTGCTGGCAGGACCTGTGTTGTCCCCGCACGACGATTGGTTGTTCCAGCATTTCTTGTTCATAAAACCTTCTCCTGCACATGCTCCATCTGCAGATCTTAAACACTGTGAATGTGTTGTGTGCTGTGGGATTTATGTGTCTGCGTCTTGTGCCAGAATGGAATACACATCTCTGATGCGAATAAGAGAGTCTTAAAATCCACTGTAACCCTGTGTGCAAAATGCAGGACCGAATTTTATATCCTCTCTTTATGAGACAAAGGACATCTGTGCCCTCCAGTCCACTGGCTGCTGGTGGCACTGCCCGGTGTTGCGGAGTGGGTGGCCCAGCACGAGCTGGGATGGTGACCCTGCACTCTGGTTCTGTTCAGCGCCGCTTGGAGCGGGCTGTGTGCCTGCCATGGGCTGAGCGCTGTAAAATACCCCCGAGCCTTAGGGAGGGCAGCAGTCCACCCTGCAAACAGGGACCTGGGCTTTAGATCCCCCCGCATTTGCTGGGCCCTCTCTGCCACACGCGGGGCCTCCTGCACGCTCCCAGCAGAGTGGGTTCTGTGAGCACTGCAGGCAGAGTCAACTGGGCTGGCTCAGATTGTTCTGAACTGGTGGCTGGAGCCAACCCAACTGGCTCTTTTCCCCTTCTCTTCCCCCCCAGTTCCCAAGTTGTTTAGTGATCATTTCTGCTAATTGCCCTGTGCCCAAGGCAGAAGGAAGGGGGGAGAAGAATAATGTCATCCTATAGCGTGTCAGTGATACCCCAAAAGGGACACCTGCCCATGGTTTTAGCTGTGAGGTTTGGCCTCTAACTGGTTTTCTTGCAGTTTCTAGGAAAGGGGTGAGCTGAGGAGGTGTGATCAGCACGGGGGTGCTGTTGCAGGGCAGATTGGTGCCAAGGACCAGCCCTCTCCTGCAGATACAAGAGCTCCTCAGGAGATAGTTGTGTGTCCTCCTGTGGTGTGGTGCTCACTCTGGGTGGGGCAGATCCTCTGCCCAGTGATGTTTACACTGTAATAAGGTTTTGTGAAAATAGGCAGTTAATTACATATGACCTACAAAGGAATAAAAATAGTTGGGATCTGTTCTTGGTTTGAAATCCATTTAACAGAGGCATGAAACATGTTTGGGATTTTTAAATCTGCTTTGGTTTTTTTTTTACCTTTACAAGTATCAGGAACATTAAGTCTTTCTTCCCTGTTCTTGTTGGATCTCTCAGATGTGTCATAAGCTTCTCAGCCCTTAATTGAAGGGGTGGGGTGATATATTTTTAACAGATCCCTTCTTCCAAGTGTGTTTATAGGGCTTTTTAGCTAAACAGAGATTAGCTAAAACAAAGCTTTGACAGTGCAAAAACTGCTTCTCCTCTATCATGCTGGGCTTTTTTGCTCTTTCTGCAGTTGAAAGAAACTGAGGGCTCTTTTCATTTGAAAAGTAACTTTTTTGGCTATTAAATTATGCATTAAGAGATAAACTGAGTTAAATCCTAGCCTGATCCATCTTCTGCTCCATTTAGATCAACTTAAGACAGTATTTTGAGTATTACTTAGACAAATGAACACACTCATTTGAGTATTTCCTAAAAATAGCTCCTTTTTAAGCAGCAGTTTTATAAACTCACAGTTCTTCCTTTAACTTAATGCTTCAGCAATCTTGCAGGAGCTCAGACTGTGCTAAAGACCACCCCGGCTCAGCTGTTCTGCCCTGCCAGGATGTATTTGTGTCACAGGACTCTAACCTTCAGGATATGGTATTTGTCAGTCTGAAACGTAATAATCCTGTATCTGGAGAACTAAACTATAAACAGTGTGGCTGGCTTGGCAGGCCCTGGCAGCCACCCCAGCAGTTTAACTAGCCCAGGGTTTAAGACAGCACTGCACCAGTGTGTCCTGTAATTCATGATGCTAATGCATCTTTATCTATGTGAAGGATTAGGGAGACAAATATAAACTTAATAATCAAATTGGAATGGGAGCTTAAGGGAGGTATTTCTGAGATGGAAGTGAGGTGTTTTGGGCTTGTTGAAACATTTTGCATTACATGGGGGTTTTTTATCAAGTCGTGAAGTTTTCACCTGAACAAGGTAGGAGACTGGACAATTTTCATGTGAGTGCCATGGAACGTAATTACGCTGATGAAAGCAGAGTATTGCATGAGGAAGGCAGGTATATTATTAACACTTAAGGTTTTAAATGATGTTTGGGGCAAGAAAACCACTGATTCTTTAGGCAAAATTGGAGCATTTTGTACCTAAATTGGATATATTAATGCATTTTATACAGAAGGCTATCTCTAATTTAGATTGCCAAAAGAAAACATTCTGTGAGTTGTTGATCATGCTGGTTTCAAGGATGGGGTGGCAGGGGAGATATGAGACTGCAAAGAAAGAATAGTTTCTCTACTAGCCCCTGTATGAGGTTTGTATGAATTTAACATGTTTTTCTGAAATCATATATAATCAAGGCCTTAATGCAATGCAGTGTTGTTATGTATCAGAATGTTTTCTGTGCAACAGGATGACCTTGCATTGGAATCTACATCATTATCAAGGTGGGGCAAAAGAAGTGGTTGAGTGTTAAACTGAAAGGTTTGGAGATTGTTCTCCTTGCCCAGTTCCTTCAGAACCAGGTAAGATGTTTGAGGTAGCTTTAGTTGCTGATACAGGAGAGTTTTTAAGTGAATTTCACCAGACTTCTCATATTGTGATTATGCTATATCCAAATATCATTCTAGTATGACATGCAGTTGGATATTGGTGTCAAGTCCTGAAGTAAAGTGATTTTCTTGGTATTAGAATTAGTTATCAAACAAATGCTCTCCACATGAACAGTGACAAGAAAAGTATTTATTTTCGTGTTTTATGGTACCAAAACATTTGATTACTAGCTTGTAAAGAAAGGGAAAAAAACTGTGGCAGCATGGAAGGACTTACCTGAAATGCTTTTCAGGGAAGAGACTTTAGAATTGCTCAGTAGAATTGTTTTGAGTAGCAACATGTTTTCATGGGGTTCGTTTAAAGTACCTGGGAGAGGAGGAAGGCAGCCTCAGTAACAATAGGTCAAGGTAAGTGTCTTATTATTAGTTACATAACAAACAAATTGCCAGCTGTGTGTGACAAACCATGCAGGGGCTAAGACTAGTGCTGAGATAAAGGAGTGGTTGACTTGTTGCAGAATGATCTGGCAGCTGGGCATGACTTTGTTGCCTTCTTAATAAGTCCACTCGAACTTGGTGCTTTGAGTGCATTTAAAAGTGGTTTAAAACTTCTGTGCATAGCAATGGAGTAATTGGCTTTAATTTTTTTCTTCAGTATAACAACAAAAAAAACCCTAATTTCACGCTCTGATCACTCGGTTGATTTTGTTGCCTTTCTGCATTTGCTTTTTTCGTACTTGGTGTCTGTGAAGCTTCTGGCTGTTGCCTGGTCTCTCTTCAGGAATTAGCTTGTTATTCTGCAAAGTCATAATGTGACTGTGACCCATGGTCTTAAGTTTATACGTAGTCATTCGGTATATAAATAAATCCCTGATTAGTTGCTACCGACTTAGCCTTCTGTCTTCAACCTCAGATCCCACACTACGCAGTCAGAACGGTTGGAACATCAGTCTGCTCTGAATAATACCTGTGTCCTTCCTGCAGCTCTGACACCTTAATTTCTCAGACTGTCAAGGCCTGAAATGAATTTATTGAAACGTTTCTGTATGGCCTGAAAGCTCAGCCTGGTGAACTTACACAGGGTGGCATGTGCAGCATAAGATGTGCATTGCAGTGTTGCTGGGTTCCCTTGACCAGCATCAAGTTAGTTTTAAAATGGGTCAGTTGGCCTTTGAAACCCAGGGTTATGGGTTAAAATTAGTTTGGTTTTTTTTTAATGTAAGGGATACAGATATTATTCAACAGTTGTGTGGGGATTCTTGCCTTCACAAAAGGGGTGTGAGACAGAAGGGATTTCTGGGAGACAGTGTAAGGGCACTGGGCTTTTTTCCAAGCCATAGCAAGGACGCTGTACCTGTGGAATCAGTGCAGCCAAAGCTGCTCTGCTTGTGCCTGCATCCTTAGGCCAAGCTAAAGGGCCTTGTTCTTGCTGATAGCCCTCCTGTTTCTGACCTGGTACCATGATAAAAAGGAAAATACTTTGTTCCTTTTTCCATTGTTTCCTGATAGAAGCCCTGTTGGCTGTAGTTTGTGAATGGAAGGGAATGAGCATCATCATAGAAAGCCACATGTTGTTGACAGTTGAAGCTCAATATCCTGCGAGCAGATTTTTCCCCCTTTTTATCCATTCTGAAGTGTGATACTGGCTTTAATATGCCAAGGAAAATAATTGGAGACCTGGCCTGCATTTTTCTGTGTTTGTCAACTTTTCCTTTATATCATGAACAAAATTTTCTTTCTCTAGAAAGTGCTGCTACTTTGTCATGTGTCAGTCTGTTCTCTGACAGAATACAATCACTATGGCAAGAGGATAAAAAGGGAAATCGGATCTATTTAAGGAGTTATTGTTCAAAATGCTCCTAAAAATGTAAATTTCTGTTTATGTGGCTTGAGGAAAAAGGGGAAATCCCATGGCACTACTTAACAGCTTGGCCTTTTTGGTTACAAGTCCCTCCTGTAAAACCATTTATGGCTTTATTTTTCCATGTAGAATTGTAAAACAAAACAAAAAAAAAAACCTCTGTACAAAGGTAGCATAGTAATAAGTGGGGAGACAGTGGCATCCAGCCATGCTATTTTTAGGTGATTGTGTTCTTAACTTGCTGATTTAAATGTTCTGGACAGTGAGTAGGGGAGACGTACTATACATGTGTGCTCACATAGCGGAATCTTGTCTGGAAACAGAATGAATAGCAGCCCTGGTTATCAGGAGGGCAGTTTGCAGAGTTGTAACTGGAGTATTTGTAGGTAAAAAGGATGCCCTAGTGATTAAAGCACAATGTTTGCAATGCAGACTCTTACTCGAAAGCTGTCAGCTCTGGCTTTCTCCTCAGATGAGAAACTGAAATATGTACAGTCTGTTCTGTATGGGCTTAGGGAAGAAGTGTAAAAAACTATTTTCTGTTCCATGATGGCAATGGGGGAAGAAATGCCAGTTGTCCTCAATCAAGTTGCTTCCAGTTTTTTTTTAAGCTTTTCTTAAGCAGTGACCTCTCCATCTGAGAAAGTGGTGTACTTTTGGAAACCTTCAGAAAGGAGAGTGTAACATTGCAAATTTCTGGTAATTCCCTAGCCCCTTATCTATTAACTTGACACTTGGACAGTTAAAGCTGACACACGGCAACTCTTACGAATTCTCACTCTGACGTCCTGGTGATGTGTGCAGCCTTGACTTAAGCTGTAAGTGCGCCTTAAATTTCAGTTCTGTTACTGACCTGGTAGGTTCACCTTCCTCCTGCAGTGTGCTGTTGTTACCTTTGACACTTCTGGCACAGAGCTGCACCATAAACCAGGTACAAGAGCCAGTCCAAGGTTTTGAAGAGTGTGGTCTTCAGGGTAGATCGGTTTCTGTCCCAGCAATGCTGTGACTGAGGTATCTAAAGCCCCAAATGACCTGTGTCATGAAACCATTGCATTAATTGCATATAAATAAATATTGAATGCACGTGTATAGGTTGCAGTTGGATGTTTACACGTTCCACTGTTTCAGGCAGTGTAAAGTGACAGCTGAGAGGAAACTAAGGAAAGATGCAAAACTTCAGAGTGTGACCAGCTGGTCTATTCATATCTTCAGTGAAACTTGACAGTCAGTATATTAAAGTGATGGATAAATACCAGTTGTCCCAACATGGCAGCTGCTGATCACCTGTGTAACATTTTCCTATGCTTTGTGCAGGTGGTAAGTTTTAGTATGTAGACATCTAAATACTGCATGTAGTTTGTTTGGGATAATGTAAGCTGGCTTCCCCAGTGATTGAAATAATAATTAAGGGGTAAAAAAGGCAGCAAAAAAAACCCCTAGAATAGCATTGGGGTTAAAACAAAGTAATACCTTTGAGTCCCTTGACTAAATTTAAATATATTGCAAGAGATGAAGAATGCAGCTTTGCCACAGGGAACACTGTACTTACACCTCTTGTGCTGAAAACTTGTCCTTACATACCCTCTTTGTTTGGTCAGGCTCTAGCTTTAGGTTGAGTTCCCCATCAAACCACAGTACGGGTATTGTATAATTTTGCACACTTAAATTAGACATAGTGCATAATTCTAAATAGAACTACACATCACGCATGATAATCACAGTGTTTTTGGAAGTTAAGCTGAATTCAAGATGCCCTAGCCAGAAATGATGATCGTTTTATTTATTAACGCATGGGAACCCCAATATTAGAGCAGGAGCTCCCTTAGCATTAGGCCCATGTAGAACTGTGGCATTATAAGCTAATTAAAATTCTACATAGTGCTGTTTATAAAAACAAATTATAACGTGTTTTGTGCTTACTGTCAGTTCTCAGCAACAGGTGTTTTGTTAACAAGAAGCTGTCTATTTTGGGAACTTGTGTTAAAGCGGCTTTTATCTCTTCTGGGTTTGATATGCTTAAAATAAGTGAAACTTATGCTGTATTGAGAGAAGATTACTTATTCACTGAAGCTCAAAAGAAGCGATTACTGAATCTGTATCTATTCTTTCAGTAATTATGAGGGTAATCTTGTAAGGGTTTGAATCCTTCTTACAGATTATTTCTCATCAGTGTGTAAAGTCAAACCTGTGTTAGAGTACAGCACCAAAGATAGTTTATCGAGTTGCTCTCCTGCATCCCTTTTGGCCTGGTATTTTAAAGGAATTTAGAGAATTCTAGAATCTCCTGATTCTAATTTTATACAACCTCTGATTTCTGAAGTGGCCAGCTTCAACATCTGGTACCAAAGAAAGCAGAATGCAGCCCTGTCTGATCTGTTTCAGAGTAGCTTTCTTACCTTTTGTAGAGCCTTTTAAAAGAAGGCATTTCTGTAATCTGACAGATTTCAAGTAAACCTTACATTTATGGGGTATATTTCATATGTGTAGAAATATGAAAGGCAACTCAAAGGTTCCTGCAGCACCTGAATGCCAAAATGCAGGTATGAGATAGCACAAACTCCAGAGGAACGAAAAGGGCTCCTCAAGAAATATCTGTGGCTTCTGTGGCTTGACACTAGCTCAGCCACACATGACGGAAACTGTGCAAGCTGACATAGCCAGCTGCTGATGAGCAATTACTGACATTGTTTGATTTTTCTAATGGATGTAACTCCTGAATTTTTATTCCTCTTGAGCAGAGATACCAGAGCAAGCACTCCCTAAAAGGGTGCTCTTTTAAAGGTAGCTGCACGTTCTGTCACAAGTGTAACTTCACGTAAGGTTTCTGTGGCAGTCGTGTCTCAGAGACAGCCATCTTCCAAAAATGGGCCTGCTCAGCCTTAAATCTTGGGTGATCTGGGGAGGCTAAACTGAGTAAGTACAACTTCATATTTGTGGGGGAGAACACTCTTCTCTGGCTTGTGTATGGACACAGAGTGCTTTGGGTAGGACAGCATGACCAGTGGTGTGGCTGGCCAGTGTCCTCTCTGTGTTCCTCAGATACGTGTCTTGAACTTCTCTCACCATGCCTCTCCCAGGGATACCAGATCAAAACCAGCTTCCTGAAACACGATATACTCTTTCCTTGTGTTCACTTTTCTTTGTCTATAACTCATTAGAAATTGTCTTTATACAGAACAACTGTAGTTACTCTGTTGTTCTCAGTGCTTTTAATGTTTACCTAGTTATCTTTATTGAAGGTCCCTGTCATGGCTTGCTGTAAACAAGCGTGTCCAGCTCCAAGCGTTATTTGCTGGTTTTTATTCTTGAAGGCAAGAAGTGACTTTTGTGGTGTATGTGGGTTTGGTTTTGTTGTTTTCACTTGCGTTCAGGTTGACCTCTCCAAAAAAGGCAGCTTTGTCAGCTTAGATTTTCTGATAGTCATCACTGAAGAGACAGAAACTTAGAACATGCTGGTGGTGCTCTTTCTGAAAGCATTTCTGTGCTGCTCTGGACTGGAGTTTGCTGAATGAACTGGGTTGCCTACAAATATATTGTGCTGTTGGGGAATAAGAGGCTTTTAAGTTTTCTGAGTCAGGGGAAAAAATGATGTTTATTTGAATCTCAGGAAGTTTGGATACTGTCGTATGTAAGGCTCTAATTCTAGTGGTGCTGCAGTGTTAGTCTAGAACAACTAGGAAGTCTCAGTGTACAGGCTTAAGTGTACAAACAGCTATAATTCTTGGCATCTTCACTTGTATTTTGCTGCTTTAGACTCGAAATGCGTGATAAATAGGAGTGTTGAAGGCTTTATACAGGCTTTTTACACAGGCTGCACCTAATCTTTTAGGTGTCTCAGCAGTTAGCAGATGCTCCAGCATAAGGTAGTGGTCATTGTTGCAAAAAAACCCAGTATCACACCAGTAGCTCTGTGGCAGCTTTCTGGACTTCCAGCACTTCCGTGAAAATCCTTTTATCTGTACTCTGCCGCTTCGAAATCCAGAATAAATAAAATATGACTCCTCCTATTAGGTAATAAAATGTACCTCTTATATTGCTTGTTAATTATTGGGGGGTTTTTAGAATTAATTTTCAGTAGAATAGTGAACTTCGTGGAATTGGCCCTTTGTTTGGTATGTTAACTATACTAGAAAGTTCGGAAATTAAATACGAAAAGTTTGCTTATACTTCTGGTTTTTGTTTGCAGACTTTAGGTGGTCACTGTAAGCAATCAGATGCATTTGCCTGAGGTGAATGAGAGTCTGAGGTACCACCTCTTTTACAGAAGTTAATCTTTGGCTCTAGTAATCCGTGCTTTGCAAAGGTTAAGCGTGGTCACAAGTAGTAATTACAGTTTCAAAGTGACATCTATTAATAGTGTATGTAGACAAGCGTGGAAAGCTGAGTCCTTATTATCAGTGATCTCCTTGATACCAGTATAGAATCTGTGCATCTTTGTTCTTGCTTAGAAAGAGTGAAGAGGTTGTAGTGAAATGTTCTCTTGTTCCTCGTGTAACCTTGAGTACAAGAGCAGTCAGCTGTTCTTAGCAGCATAGACGCTTTAACACTGGAGGCTTTGTCTATACCAGGTGTTTCTGGGTTTGTGATATTCTGGCTCAGATTAGTTATGCAAGTTGCTAATGTTCCATTCTTTTCTAAGACCTGAACTGTCTCTTTTCTGTCCATCTGCCACTTCTGAGTTTGCATTTTCTCTCGTGTGTCTCTTCCACTAGTGTGATTCTCTCACAGTTAACAACTTTAATCTGAGGTACAGTTTAAGAGTCCAAATTTTATTTATATTTTATTTTTGTATGGAAGGATTTAAACTTGCTAACTACTAAAAATTGGAAGTGAAGAAAAGACTTCTGTAAAGTTTTTTGTAAAGTTTCTCCTAGGAGTGTCTAGTATAAGTACTTGATTTTAGCCTAAAATAAGTCTGTGCATGAAACAAAAATAAAAAGCTGCTCAACAGGAATAGACAGGAATGTAGTAGATATTAAATGACTTGTCAAGTGAGTTAAGAGAACATCTTATGTAAGTCTTTGGTCACTGGTGTGGGTATTTTGTTTTTGTTATGAAGTCATTATATAAATTCTACTTCAAATTACAATTTAAAACTTTGTTGTGAGCAGGAAGAAAACTGGAGGCTCAGTGGAAGGAGTGGAAAGCTTTTAAGTGTATGGATTCTCTTGGTGCTGAGGAAGTTGGAACTCCCATGTTTTGAAAAATGCAGCAGCTGTGTGTTCTGCTGCTACAGGAACAAAGAGGTCGCTGCCCTTACAGATCTGCTTGCATAGCTGGTCCTTAACCATATTCACTTTTTTTAACTCAAAGCATTCTGATGAAACTGGGTCAGAGTGTAACTACACATGTAGCTGTGCTGGCGAATGTGGACCAGCTGCAGTGCTTTAGCCAGGGTGAGCTGTAAGATGAAATGACATGTCTGACTGCAACCAGCAAGCTGGGCTGAGCTGTAATGATTGAGGCCCCTATTCAAATCTGCCAGTTCTTCTTGGCTCCATGGCAAGTTGCTGGGACATGATAATGCCTTAAAGCAGCTACAAATGACTGCTCAGTGAATGTAAATTGGAGCCTTTTGGGAAACTGCAGTGGAGTAAAAGAAAACAGGACTGTTCTGTAACTTCCTATTAATTTGTGAGTCTAGTGCTTTATACCCTGAGTAGTGTCCTGCTTCCAGCAGGACACCTGAGCAGCAAATTCCACTATGAAGCAGTGTCCTCCATCACAGCCAGTGCTTTGGGAACAGCTGCAGCAAGATTCAACAGAACTCTGCTCCTGGGCCTATTTGCCCTTTGTTTTGACAAGCCTGTAGAGAAATGCATTTCCTATTTATTGCTTTTTGTACCAGCATGCCTTTTCATATGGTGGTACAGGTGGTATTGGGTATCTGTGCCAGTATGTGCTCTACAGTGAAGTGTATTTTTGTGTGCCGAACTTTGTGTCTTGCTTTATTTGTGCCTGGAATGGAGCTTTGTATATTTAAGCAGCACACGTTACCACTTCTGCAGTTTCTTCCTCGCTTCATTAGCACAGAGAAAATGACCATTAGTGCTGATGCTACTTCAGTCAGTACTGAACTGCTTCATTGTAAAGGTGATTATGACACAGGAGGGAATGTTTTAATCACTTGTTGAAATGGGATTTATCATTTGAGGTGAGTGTCAAGTAAAAGTGTCAGTGTGCTGATTGTGACAGTGAGGAGTAGCTCACACTCAGTGCTCTGCTTTCTCTTCGAGCAGCAGTTTCAGAGCCACCATCAGAACAGTTCAGACTGCATCTGCTGTGGTCCTGAGGCCCAGTGCTGTTTGGGTGGTCTCACCGGTAGCTTTTGGGAGGGATCCTTCCCATACCAGTCACAGATTTTAGGAGTGTTTGCAGAACACAAGACTGTACTGCAGGATGTAGGGATCTGCTTCTTTTCCTTACCTCAACTTGACGTTTGATGATAGCTGGTATTCAAGAGACCTTTTTCTTTGGGGAAGATGAAGAGAAAGCTGGCTTCTGTGCTGGATTTTTTTTTCCTTGTTTTTCCTTGTCGAGAATGGGGGGGGGGGAGTGAAAGAGATTATTGCTAAACCTTGTGTGTTTAATCCTGCTAAATGCTGCTTTCTCTGATCTTACTGATTAACATTTGAAGCCTATAAAGCTAGGGTATCAGTCATTTGAAACTAGTGGCATATAAACATTTTAATTAAAAGGAAATGAAGAAAGGGGGGTGGGGACGAAGACCAGTGTCACAGTGCCTGCTCTGTGGGGAAGGGACAGCACAAGTATTTTGATACTTGCTTTACAGAGTATTGGAAGAGGAGTCTCTTTCTCCAGAGAACTTGATGTCCAAAAGATTTGCCCTGCTGTAGTGTTTCTAAACCGCTTCACCTCTATACATTTTATAGGAATGACCTTTGCATATTTTTTCCTTGGTACAGAGAGGAATTTACTCTGAGGAATTGCTACGGTGGGGGAGGAAAGGTACCTGTAGCAGCAGCAGCAGTAAGAGGGCACTATTAGGTGCTTGAAGTTGTGTATTACAGGAGTAACAGGACCAGGTAGACTTTAAGCACTTTTGTTGTAGGAAAAGGAGGACTTAACCTGGAGAGCTGTGTGCTGCCATGCTTCTGGTGGCAATAATTATCTTTTAGAAAACAGTTAGAGGTGATTTGGGCTGAAGTTTAGCTATTTTTAGCTAATACAAAAGGAAGCTGTTTATTCCATAATCTTCAGCAAAGTGGATGTTCTGGGGTTGCAACGAGAGAAGCTGTTTAAGGCTCTTGCACTTCCCTCTAGTCTGTTCCTTCTCATTAGTGCTCGTACAACTGGTTATACAGCTATATTGTAAAGCAAAGCAGGGAATGTGCTTAAAATACTGTAAAGAGCTCTGTTGTTTGGGGTTTTTTTCTTTAAGGTAAATCAAATCTGCGTTCAGAATAACCTTCAGAATTCCTAGCATTACGCTGTGAGTGCTGTGCAGGCACAGCTCTGGGGGAACAGGCAGAGCCCAGAGGCATTTCCAGGAGCTTGACAAGCTCCAGGTTTGTTTTGTGACACCTCAAGCCAAGCGGGACATACAGGTAGGTAGTCGTGTTGATCCCAAGACCTTGTTGTCACTTTATCTATGAAGCTGCTTCAAGTGTCATACTGAAGCCAAGTTAGGAGACCGTTTTTGAAATGATGCTTAGTGTTGGTACTTGGGATTTATTTTACAGTAGGCTTGATGCTCAGTAAGGGCTTGCTGCCCCTAAAAAGGGTTGTCCTATTTTTAGCCATGTCACTTCCTGTGCAGTGTGTGTCGTTTCTCTGGAGCTGATCTTCTATCAGATCAGCAAGCTCTCCAGTGCACCAGAACAAATATTTGTGTTGTTTCCATCAGATGGCTGAGCTGATGTGACTGGAGGCAGGAGCAGGGGGGCAGCAGTGGCTGGAGCTGTGGGTGCAGGCTCGCCCCTCTGACAGCGCTGTTGCAGCAGTGGCTGCCCACCTCTGCTGCTTTATGGGGTGTTTGGGGTCGGTGATACTGTGGGTCTTCCTGCGTGAGGAATTACGGACAGTTTTGAAACAAAAATCATCTGAAGCCGAGCCAAGAACTGGGCTGATGGGAGGTCCTTCCCTCCCCCAAAAACATCTGTTCCGTGATCTCTCTGTTCGTGTTCGCCGCGGTGGGGCCGGAGTCCGGCTGCTCTGCTGGCGGCTGTTTGCCGGCTGCCCGGGCGGGAGGAGGAGCAGTCCCTGCGGCAGTGCTGTGTCACCGGCCCCGGCCCTCCCGCGGGAGTGCGTGTGCACGGGAGAGCCATGGCTCCAGTGCCGTGCCACTGGCAGGAGCTGCCGCTACTCGGGTCTCTTGCGTTCTGTTTTCAATGCCCGTTTTTGGCTGCTGGTTCTCTTAATTCTTTAAGCCTGCTCTGCTGCTGAAACAGGCATTTCCGCACGTGTCTGCAGCTAGACCCTCTCTCCTGCCCGAACAGCACACCCGTGACAAATGAGCTCAGAAACCAACCTGTGTTGAAACTAATTGGCAGAAGGTAGAGTGGTTGATTTTTTTTTTTTAAAGTTTGATCACTTCCTTGTTTCATTCTGGTGCATGTGAGCACTGAAAGGGAGGGCTAAGCATGGGACAGCTTATTATACTGGCTTGGCATTCTGTGGCTTTAGGGTTCAAAGAGATGAGTTCAACCGTCCCAGCAGCTTACAGGTGGCTAAGATGTGTTGTCGCTCCTGGTCACGTGTCCTCCCTCACATCAGTTCTAGAGGCTCTCCTGTGTGTTGGACTTTCTACTTGTTGCATTTTTGCATGTGAGCTGATTGAGCCCACTGAACTGTCAGAAAACTTCGTGTTGGCGATGGGCCTTTTCTTTCCTGGTGGGTTTTTTTGGTAGCTCACAGCACTAATTGTGTGGGTGAGGGGGTTGTACCCAATTGCCCCCTTCGAACCCAACAAGCTGTTGTCTTGGTGCGAGTTCTCATTTGACTTCATAACATTGCGTCAGTTTGATCCTATCTCTTATTCATTGTATTTCTCAAATATTAGCAACCAATGAAAGATCTTCCGCTTCCTGTGGCCCTTATTAAAACTCTTCAGAAGAATCCCTGGCACTTCCCCTTTGAGATTGAAGTGTTCTGAAGCCTCATGCCAGTGGCTTGTGCTTTGACTGGTGACAGGATCCACTGGTTAATGAACTTGGGAACTGGCTTAGCTGGAACCCAGGCCAGCTTTTCTTGTTTTTTCGTCTGGGCACCTTTGTGCACCTTTCACAGTTTGTTTATTGAATGAAGCCAAACATCTTTTTTTATATCCACGTTAGAGATTGTTATTCTGTGTTTGCATTAGCACCTGGTCCCTTCAGCAACGTTGTGTTGGGGAATATTAGCAGTGGCTGGTGCTGTTATTGAGTTCCTGCGTGCTGCTTGAAGCTAATATTGAACAGAAGGGCAATCATGGTACACTCTGGAGTTAGCGTAGGGTTCTTTAATATGCTGGTGCCTAAAGTTAAAAGGACTAATACTTGTATTGTGACACTGAATCTCTATTAGCTCTTGAAATACTCAGTCAAAAGTGGTTTTAATTAGTCTTTCAATCTTAAACATTCTATGCCAAGAGTGACTTGCGTAAGGTTTCAGCTTTAAATCGGTTCTGGTTACCAAAGCACAGAAAACTTGTGTTCATTTGCTCTCCCCTGAAATGGCTTCTCTGAATGTTGGGCCCAGCATAAGAATTAAATTCCACATGCACTACTTGCAGTTTCGTTCTGAAAGACTGTCTGGAGAAAGGCAGGAATGAAAGTGCTCTTTCAGCTACAAGTACAGTACTTCAGCAAAAATCAAATTTAGCTGTTGTGTGAGGTCAATGGGGGCTTTGTATGTTGAAAGCAAGTGCTTTTCTGTTGGGGTGGGGGAGTGCAAGTCAACAGCTGAAATAAGCTTAATTGCAGGTTGAAGCTGAAAAAGATACCATCAGATTTTGGTTGTCTTCCTGCCTGTACGTCTTCCTTGTCTTATATCTTGACTACTTCCTCGTCCATAGAAGACTTGACTTGTTTCTGTGTTGCTGTTGGCTTTGCAACCCAGAGGTTCGCTCTCCGTATCAATTTCATATGTTTAGGAGAAATAAAAACAAAATGGAGTGGATGTGGGTGTGAGAGGAGATGAGGAGATTTCTCTGGAAACAAAATAATGGGAAAGTTGTTTGTGTTTGGCTTCAAATACATCTTATGTAAAAGAAAGTCTTTTTTACTGTGGTGCTTCTTACTGTGGTTTAATCTAGTTTTATAACATGGCAATTGGTGAAGTATTCAACTATCTTGAAACTCCTTTCCCTCTGCTTTTTTTTTGCTTTCAAATGTATACTGATGTTACTTGCAAGATTAATTTTCTTTCAATAATATTGCTTATTTTTGGCTTGACTTGCAAGAATTAAAATTACCTGTGCTTCAGCTTACTTTTTAATCAGGAAATGGTAGACCTAGATTGATCTTGAATTAAATAACCGATGCCTTGATATACCTAGTTTCTTAATGTGAAGCTGTTTTTTCTTTCAAAATTGGTAAAAAAAGGGCATTTGTATATTGATGGAGGTGGGAAAAATGGAAAACTATCTCATGAAGTGACATGTCAAAATTATTTGCAAGTTAGACCACTTGATAATAGTTAGGATCCTCAGAACACTGATGGAAATGGTAATTTGTTGTAGTTTTCTTGTAATATCTTGCAAATATCTGTAAACTTGCTTAAAACAAGCCAGGGGAAAAAAATAAATTATACTGTTTTTATGAAAACCAAATTTAAGGATGGTAAATAACAAAGCGACTCATATCTCATTTTTATTATATTTTCAAACAGAATATATAAATAGGAGGCTATGTGTACCTGGTCTAATATTTTTGACTGAAAGGGCAGTTTTTCTCTGTGTGTGAAAAATAAGATGGGGTTTGTGGTAAGCAGTCACTAATGACGCAGTGACTAAACAGTGGCACGTGAATTCATGTGACTGTTGTTAATTATAATTACTATGCAGCAAATAAGTCTGTGTTGCCATGCTTGTGTTTTATTTTGCAGTTCTCATGCACAGTGTCAGGTGTTCAGATTTCAGCATAAGTGTCCCCCTCCCCTACTCCCCCTTACCTGACTGCCAGAAGCAGTAATAGTTCCAGTAGTTGCTAAAATTACTTTTATTTGCGGCGTATATATCAAAAATAACTTGGTGGGGCTGAGGGTGGGTCATGCAAAGCCTACATATGACTGTATTTGTGTTATTGGGCAGACTTTATGGATTTTTGGGAAAGGGCCCTGAGTTACCCACAAGGCATTTTTTTCTGGAAGGTCTTTTTGCTGAGCTATAGGAAATTCCGAATTTTCAAATGTCAGCTGTAAAAGAAGGGTTTTCTCAGGCCTCTAAATACTGGGTTGTGTGTATCAATTTCAGGTTTATAGAAGAAAGGAAAATGGCTCAAGAAACTAACCGTAGCCAAGTGCCTATGCTGTGTTCCACTGGCTGCGGATTTTACGGGAATCCTCGCACAAATGGCATGTGTTCAGTGTGCTACAAAGAACACCTCCAAAGGCAGAACAGTAATGGTAGAATTAGCCCTCCTGGTAAGTAACACCATCGTCCGCCTGTGTGAGCAGCTCCACCTGGCACAGCGGGCAGCAGCTTCCTGGTCGTGTCCGGATACTGATTGTTGGAGCATATTAGTGCAAACCATTTCATTCCAGCATCTTCCCTTATGGAATGCTCCTAATGTAATTGTGCTGCCACTAATCTGCTCAGAAGTAGACTCTCACTAATAACTTTTGTAATCAAGTGTTTTGAAGATAGAAAAATGCAGAAAAAAAACACTATGCCAACATATTCTTCCTGAAATTACTCACTGTAGAGATAGGATTGATCTTGGGGAATGTTTGTGAAAAGCGTTTGAAGTACAGGTATTTCGTCTCTACAGCCTCATGCTGAAGGATTAACCTGTAAACACTTGATAATTTCTCCTCAACTTCAGATACTTTCTGTTCTTTTTGGCCCAGTGCCCCATGTACTGTTGCCTTTCCTACAACCTGACCTTTTAAACTGAAGCAACAGCTTCTGTTGAAATCTGGGGATCGGGGTTCTCCACCTTCAAAATGCATCTGGAGTTGGCATTAGGGTGTTACACTGGTGTTTTCACAGATCCATCTTGGTTTTTTAAACAAAACACCAGCTTCTCATGTCAGAATACTGCAGTTTATGCTGAGAAAACTGCTTGTAGATGCTTTAGTTAGCAAAAAATAGTAACTATTTTAAAACTCCAGCTTCAGAATTTTCCGCAGTGTAAGTTCTGCGGGCCTGGGGCTGGAATGAGGTCAAAATATGGCCAAACATAATTACTTTTTTGTAAAATTACGTTTCACTGTGGTGTAGGCAGAGATCCAATTACTTTCCTGACTGGTGTCGTAGGGGTCGAAGAGTAATTGCGGTGTCTTAACTGTTGTAACCCCAGGAAGTAGCATAACACATTTTCCATGGGTGTGTGTCTTGCAGCAGCCTCTGTCAGTAGCATCACCGAGTCCTTACCGGTCCAGTGCACAGAGGGCAGTGCCCAGGAAACTCAGTCCACTTTAGATTCTACATCGACTCCATCTATGCAGCCAAGGTAAGATGCTTCGGTCTGCTCTGTGTCTTTACAGAAAAATCTGTGTCAAAATGATTAAATGAAGCGTACTGATCCTGCATAATTAAATGCTGGAACCAGGGTTAGGAAGAGGTGTAAGATTTCAGTGCAAACTTTAAAGCATGGGATCTCAGGGCTTCATCTGGCATTCAGATGGAAATTTGTCTTCAGAATTTAGCCTCAAATAGAAGTTGCCAGCTTCTGTTCTACAGAGATTTGTCTGGCTGCTCTTCTGATTCCACAACTTGTAGTTGTACGTTTACCAAAGGAGAACTCTTTTCATCTTAGAAATTTGAGGATTTTTGTAAATGGCAGAGAGCTGTTTACTAGAGCTCTCATAAATAAATGTATGATAATGTGTTAACAAGCCAGTCGCCTCGCAGAGAGTGGAGAGTACTAGAACAGGGGAAAGATAGGAGTCTTGGTACAAGCCGTGCTCCTGAACTGATCTCTTATTAAACAAGTAATTTCCATCTGGATTATTCAAGGATACATAATGTCCTCTTGTAAATCACTCTGGCTTACTAAGTGTTCTCCATTTGTAAAAGCTAAATACTTGTTTATATTTAGTGGCTCCGTTTAGTTTAGAATGACACAACCAACAGCAACTTAAGTGCTTTGGGAATTTTTTGAGTGAAAAGTGTTAGTGTGTTACCTACCATGGAAACTAACTTGCAGTAATACTCATTTCAACTTTTCTTTAAAAAAAATGAATGTAGTAAAACACAGGCTGAGGGTGATTTCATCAGTTACTGCTGACTGATTCTGCTCAGACTGTTTTCTGCTCCCTATCTTTTTATAGGAGGTGTTATCTCATGCTTGGATCCTGCATATGAACTGAGAGCTAGGTGCCATGCTTGATGCTATATTTAGTCTTTCCATTCTGAGGTTTCTAGTTGGGCTAGAAAATACATATCTTACCCTGAAACAACTCTTCTGGTATGTGTGAAAAGAAAAAAGTTCATCCAGGTCAGTGCACAGATGTGAGCCAATTACAGTGCCTTGCCTTTGTTCGCTCACAACTTCAGTAAAACCATGAAAGAATAGAAGTACCTCACTGATCACTGGCTTGATTACTGGCTGCAGGAGAAATGAGTGGATGGTTGCTCTTGGACTTACACTTCAAAAAAATCAGTGTCACTTGCTTGGTTTTTTTTTTCCAAGATAAAAAAGCAGGAATTCAATTTCAGTCTCTGGAAATACCTCAGAATTATGATGCTCTGAGGACAGATACATTAAATTGACAATGCCCTTTTGCAGGTGGCCCAACAGGCAGCTCAAGACCTCCATGCAGTTCTTGGCAATTAAAATTGCGACTCCAGTGTTCTGGTTGTGCCGTGGAGTGCCGGTTCACGGGCTGCTGGATAATCTGGTTTTTGCCTTCAGAGTGAATCCCTCAGTGGAAAGGAAGGAAAAAAAAATAAAGCAAATGAGATAGTGCTGCCTCTTCCTTGGGACTTGAGCTCTGTCTTGTTCCATAGGAGAGCTGCTGGATGAGCAGCTTGGCTGGGAGTGACTGTTAGTGTTGAATTGCTCTCTCTCAACTGCTCAGGGTGTTCTTTGGTGAGTGTTCAGCCATGCTCTGATTTAGCAGTATGGCTAAAGGTTGCAAAGTTTGGCCTGCACCACTTTACACTGTGAAAATCCAAGGGGTTCTGTGTGCAGCTGCTGCAGCTTTATTACTGGAAACATTGACATGCTGCAATTTTCTCGTTCATATCACCAGGACACTGAAAGTAGCTCCTCTACAATTATCTTGCTGACTTAGGTTACAAAGATCCTTGCATATTTAATACTGCATTGTTGCTTCTGTGTGGAATGATGGTATGCCAAACCACCCAAAATATTCTTCCTTTTTTATAGTGGAACTGTTTTATTGCGTTCAGTATGAATTCAAAAATATGTTTACCTTTTGTGTCAGTTCAGACTGTGGCAATTTTAAGTGGTTACGGAAACAACTTCAGAGTGAAAAGTTCTGGGATACTTTTTCATCAAGAGGTGCCCTCATGTATCTCTTACAGGAAAAGAATGTGGAAGTTCCTCACAAAACAATTGTAACTTTCTTCTTTTGCCCCCCAGCCCTGTGTCAAGTCAGTCACTTTTAACAGAATCCGTAGCATCATCCCAACCGGATAGTACGGCTGTGGACAAAACAGTACCCGAGACAGAAGAGTTGCAAGGTTGGTGCCTGGTGTTCAGAGATGGAGTTCATGAATAATGTTTTTTAAACTTTGACTGTTCTTAATACACTCCTGTTTGAGATGGCTGATTCTCAAATCCAAATATTCCATGAAGTCAGAAGGTAAAATAAGGATAAAGTTTCTTTCCTTGAACGGCAAACTGAAACCTCATGTTTCTGTTTAATTGGTGATGTCAGCGTCTGCCGTAAACAAGTGTGTCAGTGGGTGCTGGAAATGCACGTGGTAAATCAACGTCCTGTTCTGTCTCTATGCCCTGGCTATTACATGTAAGTCGAGTTTTGAGTATCTGTTACTTCTCAGAGTAAGCATTTACAGCACGTCAGAAGTTGATGAGCGTATTTGTGGCACAGGGTGTTTGACATAGCCATTGCAAGAACAGCGTCAGTATTTTTTATAAACAGGAAACGCCTATAAAAGAACCTTTCACCTATGAACTGTAGTGGTGTAATATTTTGAACTACTGAAATTCACTTTATCAAGTATAAAATTAACAAACCACAGTTATAACAGGTTATGTTTGCATGAAGGAAAAAAGGCTGAGTGGGTTGTTTCAACTGTATTGGCCTAAAATCCTTCTTGCTGGTACAATGTAAAGCTTCTTTTTCCCTTTTTCTTTCTATATGCAGACTTGTAAGAGCTTAAGACTAAAAAAAAAATTAATAATATTTCTTAGGAAATGCAAAAATGCCAGATAGTAAACAAAATGTGCTCAGACTGGTAAGCTGTAGACATTATAAAAGGTATTTAAAGGTAAGTCAGTAAATTTTCTGCCTTCTGCTGACACAGTTTAGGCTTTACCAGGGAGGTTTATTATTCTGTGGACTAGCCTAAACACAGAGGTTTGGGTTTTTCACAGATACAACTTGTAATTCCACTTAAACATTCTAAATATTAGTTCTTTCACTGTACCTGTGGTATCAAAGTTTTGCTTCTCAGATACTTTTCTAAATCTGAACCTGTCCCTTTCTGTAGGGTGGAATATAAGAGTCGTTATTCAGCTGCTGTGCTGAGTAAGGCCATCTCCGTGGTTACGTAAACTTGTGAGAAAAGATTTTAGTTCTATTTTTTTACCATTTTTACTAACCTTTGAGGTGTCAATTATTAGAAACATGCTTACTCTTGAAAATACACATTCTAGAGATACACTCTAATGCCTGTTAGGAAGTTTGTGTTCTGGAGCTGAGAGCTTTTGTCTCAGTTTTGACAGTGCATCTACTGGCTTTTCCCTGGGAGGCAGAGCGAGTACTTTATTGACCCTTACACTGTGAGGTGACTTGGGCCCGTGAAAAGACTTTTCCCAGCAAGTTTTCAGAGGCATGTCTTTCTGCTTAACCATTTAGATAAATCCGTGCTCCTTACAATTCTCTACTGCTTAAGCTCATTCTCCTTATGAGAAGAAAAGAGATTTCTCAACCAGAAGCTTTGAATTTAGGGATGTATCTGCATTTTACAGTATGTTTTTCAATGATCAAACTATATCAGATGTTTAGATTACTCAGCTGTGTCCTCTGTCCTTTTCTTTGTACCCTCATTTCTAAACTAAGAACATCACCAGCATGTAGTTGCAGTTCTAAATTACCATCCCTATTTATAACTTTCTGGCAGGGTCAGCCTTATTTCCTTAAGAGTTCCTTCTGTATTGTCCCTTCACTGAAAATCATAGGAAATGTAGTGTTTCCAGTTTTAAAGCATTTTGATTTGAAAATGTAAGTTTGGAAGCAAAGCGGCTTAGAATGGATGCTGAGAGGATTTCATTGAATTGCTCTCAGTTGTACATCCTAAAGTTTCTTTTTTTTTTTTTTTTTGAATTTGAATTTTAGGTTGCTGACAAGAATGTATTACAAACATGTGAATCCAAGTGGGTTTTTTGGCTAAGTTTCTAACAGTTAGAGAAAGATAAAGTCACAGCAATGTGCTAGTTGGTCCCCGAGTGAAGTGTGTCTAATAGAATTTCTGTTGATGGAGGGGAACAAAAGGAGAAGTAATGTCAGTATTTATTTTGATAAAATCTTGCCTTGTGGGAATGTCCGTTCTGAGGAGAATTGTTCTATGCTGCTGGTGTAAGTTAATGTATTGTTCAGCTGAGGTCCGCTTACCTTGGCATTTAACAAAAATTACCAGGCTGCAACAACATTGAATGAAAGACTGGGTGAATAATTAAGCTTTCTTAGATTACTGTTACTACTTTTCTAAAGCAGACAGATAAATGGGACTTGAGCTGTGTGCAGAGTCTTTGCTGTTTGCAGTCAAGCTAAACCTACGAAGGGATAATGTTCCCAAAGAGCAGTTCAGATTTGTCTTTGTTGGATTTATGCATTGCAGAAGAAATAGAGGAAAACTCTAGATTATGTTAGTAAATCTAGACTTTAGAGCTAATGTTTGTATGATGCTGCTTGTGGAACACTGCAAAAAGCCCAGATGCTCTAAGAGAGGGACTAACAGAACTTCTTTTAACTTTAATGTTCTTAAGTACCATGAACATACCATTAAAGATGACCTAAAATGAAACTCATTCAGTACAGCATTGCAAACTGCTATCACTCTTGTCATGTGGTGTGGTTATTATTTGAAAAATCAAAGTACAAAGTAAGATTTGATTAACTGTCTAAAAGATATGTGGCTGTTCTGAATGAAGTCACCTGAGTTTGTGCATGTCTGGATTTTAGTGAGGTAAAAAAGTTCAGTTCAGCTGGTGATATCAAGTTTTTTAAACTTGGCTATTAAAATAATTAGGTTGCTACAGAATTTTATGTGGGGGTAACTTGGATCTAAGGTGAATGCAGTTGAACTAATGGCTTCAACTTCAGTGAGCCTTATCAGGGTTGGCTCAGTAGACAGTACTGGAAAGGAATTGATGGATACTTCTCACTTTTCTGATAGTACCACGGTCTCGGAGGTGGAGTATGATTGTGATACAAGTGTAGAAAATAATACAGGATACCCTGATACACTGGGTGAATGCTCCAGGGAGAGAGGAAACACTCAACAGAAAGATTTAAAACTAAATTCTGTGGGTGAGTGTGCTCTTACTTAATTTGCCACCTCCTAACATAGAAACAGTGTATTTTGGGCTGATTATGTCAGTTTAAAATGTTCAGAAGTAGTGATGTTCTCCTTTGGATTAACTTCCCGTTTCACTCCTCTGGAGGGGTGGGGACTCTTCTTCCTAGGCCTGGTGTGATGCCCTTAAGAAGTAAATGTAGCTGTTCATGCTCTTCCTGTAGGAATGAGGAACCTTTTTCTTTTAAAGTCTCTGCCCAGTAATGCAGGGCTGATGAATGTGGAACATCCAGAGAGAAGAGAGGAGGTGTTGGGTGTCTTGCTGCACACAAAGCTGTGTTGTGCCTGCAGGGGTGCAGCGGCTGGAGGCCACTTTATCTCGTGGGTGCTGTTTTTGTGGCCAGTCAGAGCACACTGAAGGTCAGGCAGGGCTTGGCACAAGCAAAGCAGTAGGAAGAGCTCGTGCCTTTAGGAGAAGATCCAGGCTCTGCTTGTTTTGGTCAGCTAGGAGCATGTTCTGTAAATCAGGGAACTTCTAGTGGCCAGCCCAGCTTGTCAGCTCCAGAAACGTGACTGTGTTCATGCCGTGCTCCTTTTTCCTTAGCTGGCAGCTTGTACTGGTGCTGCCTGGCTCACGGGCAGGGCTGGGGCTGTGGGAAGGGAGGATTTGGGTTCAAGGAAAGCAGGCAGCACCATCCTGGAATTCAGATGAAGCCCAGCTGCTGGGGAGTGGCTGCAGCATAGTTCCTGCAGTCTCCAAGCTGGGCAGTATTGCATTTTACCTGGCTTTGTTCTGCTGTGGTCATCATAGGTAACTGATAGACTGAACACTGGTACTTGGTCATCTGGAGTTGTTGGGATATTTGTGGTTATCATAGAGGATTTTGGTTCAAATCTCTGGCTTCTATTCAAAAGCAAACTGAGACCTAAAATTTTTGGTTACTACAGTAGATACAGAGTGTCTTGTGCAGTAGAAGAATCTTCCCACTCGGTTCTACACTGAGCAGCAGCTCTTAATATTTTTAAACCTTTTTAATGTGAGAGCCATACGCACAAAGAAAATGTACGTAAGGGTGTATGAGAGCCTTGTTATGCAGGGAAGAGTGCCAGTTCTTCCTAAATTTAGCTAATAGTTACAGAGGCTCTCAGTGAAACTTACATTGAGATAACTGGATTTTGCTACAACAGGAAATGCAAGCTGGAGAATGTTAGCTCATGGCATGAAAATGTCTTAATGAATTAATAAACACTGCAGTGTCTGTTTTGTATAAAACTGTGGAAGTTCATCTGAGTAAGTCTTACCCCTCCTGGTACTTATCTCACCTCTTTTTGTCCTTGCTGATTTTGGCTCTTATCTTGCAATCCTTTTGATATTATGCCCACTCAGAAATGTGCCCTTTAACAGCCATTTAAAGCCATTGATTTTTTTTTTTGGCAAACTATGAATTTTTATAAATTTCAGGACAAAGAGAAGCTCTGCTTATGACTTAGAAGGATTTAATAGACCATGTATAATAGTATCTTTGCTAGATTAACCTGTGGAATATATTGTCCCCTCAGGCAAACTCTTTGCTGGTGATCAGGTATCTTGCTGTCCACTGATGTTGCTTAGTACAATGTTTTGAAACATAGCAAAAATGATGAGTGCCCTTTCCTTTAAAAAAAAAAAAAATCAGAAGAGCAGCACATGTAAAACCCCACTGGATTTGTCACGCAGAAGAGCTGTCAGCTGGCATAGAACTAGCACAGAACTGCATCTGACAGTCTCTGACAAACAAAAGTCCAGCTGCACAGAGATGCCTGCAGCTTTTTCCCTGACAAGGGTCTGAGCTTGCTGTTGTATTCCCTTCCTTACACAACTGGTTCTAGCTCTGCTTCCATCCACACTCCTCCCAGCTGGAGCTTGCCTTTGTCCCTTGCTGCAAATGCTCCCAGCTTCTTTGTATCTTACTGGAGACTTGTCCTGCTGTGGTCTGGCTATGTCTGGTAGGCAGGGTTGGCTCTCAGCCCTTCTTGAAATGAAGTTGGGGGTTTCTTGTTTCTATTTCTGTTTTGTAATGTGAGGAATGTGCAAATACTTGAGGAAAACCAGCCAACTTCTATCTTTACCCGAGTCAGGCAAATACTACCATTACTTGTTTGTACTCTCCCACACAACCTGTAACCCGTTTCTTTCAGGTGTGAGAGAGCACTAAAGTAGGTTGAAAGTTGCCTTAGGAGAAATGCCTTTAAAATTAGGTTTTTACCTGCTGCCTTCTGGGCTCCAGAACAGTGTAGTTCCAGCCTGTTAAGTCTGGGTCTCTGGAGCTGGTGTTTCTCACCCCAGGTTAGTGACTGTATCCTGTGGAGGCTTTTTCCAGGTGTGCAAGAGCAACAGCATCACATTGGCAGAGATAGTTCTGAAATGCTGTGTTTTGTGTGGCCTTCGTGTTGCAGCCTTCAGCAAAAATAATGTTGATTCAGGATCTGAAAGAGGGTGTTTGGCTCAACTGATGCTGTTGCATAGAGTGCTTCTTACAAGCAGATTTTGGGAACTGGGCGAGTAAAACTGTGGGGAAACGCTTGGCTGTTGGATTTTCTTCCCGGATCTGACAGTGCTGAATCTTACTGTTAAACCTAATGTTTATTACTCTGGTCTTTTTATGGTATTTTCAAGCATTTGGTGAGTTCTTTCCTTAAATTATATTGAAGGTCTAGAAGGAGGGAGTTCCAGTCACTGCAGAGGGACCAATACACTTCAGACATGGAAGCTTCACCAAAATGGCCAAATGTACAACATGGGCTCTAGATTATTGTAGGACTTAAAAGGGAAGAGACAGACTCTCTTTCTCTCTGCTGTTCTTACTAGTTTTTTTAATGTCAGCTTCAGTGTCAGAGAATGCAGAGCCTACACCTGAAGAGCAAGACAAGTCGCTTGACAAACCAAAACAGAAAAAGAATCGTTGCTTCATGTGCAGGAAGAAGGTTGGACTTACTGGTAAGAAATACTGATTTCAGTTTCTCTATGCTTGTTTAGGCTTTGGACCTTTGAAATGTTATCTTAAAGGGAAAATGGGGCTTGGTCATTTGATGTCGATTTGAAATAACAGTCAAAGGTGCTTCCAGCTGACTCTTACTAGATTAGTCATTCACGTATCGTTTTGTTTTTCAGCCTCCTGTCTTAAAGAGAAGTTTGTAATTCCAAATACTTCCTTTTGGAAGTCTGCTTATCTGAGGAATTGGTTGCTAGTTTGCTGCCATTCACTAGCCAACTTTGCAGTGGTCCAGTGAAAGGGCCTGGGTTCTGCAGGATGAAGACTCATAAACATTAGCAAAAGAGCAGGAGTTCTCTAGGAATGTTCTGTGCTAGTGTCATGCAAAAAGAAAGAATGGTCAAGTCAAATCTTGCTGTAATCACTTAAAAATGTATTATTTGTGATTCTTATGCTTTCTGCAGCAGAGGCTCTTTGGCTGATTGATTGACACTGGTGACTGAGATTTATTGCTAGTGAGTGAACACATTCAGGATTTAAAGCAACCCGGTGTAATTAAGAATGTTGAAATGTCTGAGCTGCTGTTTCTGTCCACAGGGTTCGAGTGTCGGTGTGGGAACGTTTACTGTGGAATGCACCGTTACTCAGATGTACACAGTTGCTCTTACAATTACAAAGCTGATGCTGCTGAGAAAATCAGAAAAGAGAATCCTGTAGTTGTTGGGGAAAAGATCCAGAAGATCTGAACTGCTGCTTCTGCTGGAATACAGAAATCTTCTGACCATCTGCAGATTAAATTGACTTGAGCTTTTTTCCTTAGTCATCAGGAACGTAGAGCAGTGTATCTTGCCTAGACCTTTTAATCATGCATGTCATCAGATGAATAGATTTTTTTGTTTGTTTTTTTTGTTTTGAAAATGACTCTGAACATTATTTTCATTGCAGTTTTCTGTGGCTGAAGACTTAAGTAAACTTTACAAGTATTATCCTTTAAGATCATTTTAATTTTAGTTGAGTGCAGAGGGCTTTTATAACAAATGTGGAGAAAATATTGGAGGGCTGTGCTTTTCCAGGATAAAAGATGCATGCGTTAACTTTGCAGTTTATTTTCTTGTTGTATATAGCTTTTCTCTGCAGCACAATTTCCTTTTTTTTTTTTTGATAATGCCTTGTATGGCACAACTAGTTATCAGTAACTGAATGTATTTTAATCATGGCTGCTTCTGGTTTTTTTTCCCATTAACGAGAGGTTATACATGTTCGCATATTAGCTTGTTTGCACCCTCTACCTATTTATGTATGAATCATTTGTAATGAGAGTGTGTGCTGAGATTGTGTGGGGTTTTTTGTTGTTTTCTTTTTTTTTTTTAATTGGGGTTTGTTTTTGCGTGTGTGGGGGGAAGGCTGTATGCACTTCATTGACTGCAGTTTTCATTGGGATTACATCCATCAGTTTGTCTGTACACAAATATGAAGAATGATCTGAAGTACCTGTGCTGTATTTATGTTTATTCACGTCTTAACTTTGATTAAATAAAATTGAAAAAAATCCGAGCCCCTGTGGCTGTCACTGGCATATGTAAGTTGGATTTCTCTTGCTTTATTTTAATGGGGACCTTCCATTGATGGTTCCTTGAAGTGTATTTATTCACAGCAACCATGTGTATCCTAACGCCAGCTAAATTCTGATGGGGTTTTTTTAATCTTTTCACCTGTAAGTACCAGAGACACTGCAGTTTCCAGACCTTGTCTGTTCATTCTGCCCAGGGAGCTCTCCATGCTGCCTGTGCAGCACATCTCATGTGCAGGAATTTCGGGCATTTGTGGCATTGTGACAATCTACTTCAGTTGGGCCAGAGCTAAAGGTAAAACACACATGGCCCTGAGTGTGGTTCTAGGAAATGGTGCTGTGGGTTTGGGATCTACTGGCTGACAGACAGCCGTGTTGGAGGAATTGTTCTGTTCTTGTCTTGTGTAAGTTTATTTCTTCAAGGCTGCCTGTCCTGAGATCAAAGTCTGTGCCTTCACCCTGGTCGTTCCGTAACTTCAGGGTGGTTTGTGTAGTGCCGTGGAAACTTCAGCCAGTGCTACTCCTCACCAGATCTAACAGTACTCTAATAAAGCAGCACCAGCTCCTCTCCAGATGGTCCTGATCTGCAGTTGAAATCTCACTGGGTGACTTGCTGCTGCTTTGGAGCATTTGTGAAACAAATGTGATTGCACAGCTTTATTTAAAACGTTAAATTTCTAATCAAAGCTGGCTCCAGCCTTTAAAATTTGGGATGCTCTTTAAAAGCTATGGCTGGCAGTTGGTAGATGAAGCACTACATTTAGGATATAAACTGTGCAACAGAAGGAGCTTTCTCTGGTAGTTACAGAAAGTAATCTGCAAGACCCAGTAATAAATGAAGTAGCTTCTGCTTGCAGAAATGGCCTAACCACAATCTATGAAGCACACGGAGTTTATAGTAAAGGAAGGAAGGAATAAATAACTCTTACTGGCAAGTTTCAGTAATGGTCTGCCTTCTCACGGGTCCAAGATCCTGTATTTCCTCAGCATTTGCTAAACTTCCTCTTGCACAGCACAGAGCATGGAAGAGCAGCAGCATCACCTTTGGTGAGTGTTTCTGTTTGCTTTCCTCTTGGCTGCTCCTTCCCTATTCTCTAATCCTTCTCACTTTGATTCTTCCCTATTTCTGGTCTCTTTTCCTAAGCATGTCCTTTTCTCTCTCCTGTGTGCCCTCCTGACCAGTGTGCCTGTCACCTGACAGTGATGCTTGTGGGCCAGGCAGAGAGGAGACACCATAGGTTTCACAGCGGGGGTGGGAAAAACCTGTTACATTTGTGTTTTCTGGTGTCTGAAAGAAGAAAATGTACAAGAAAAGTATTCACATACTCCCTTCACCACCACCAGTTACGAAGCAACTGCTCCTCTGGCTCTTGATTGCAGGGTAGAATCCTCGCCCAGCAGTGCCCACCATGAGGCAGAACCCCACTCGGGAGTTCTGCTTCCACACCTGTCCATCTCCAGGCAGTCTAATAAACCTCCTTTGGCCAGCTTGTGCAGGGGCTCAGAGTTGATATTGAAGGAGTTTATGGTCCTGTTGTCTAAGCTTACATTTGGACTGGAAATCCACCTTTCTGTGACACCTGAGAATTGCGTGTCATGTTTGTTTGCTTTGGCAGTGGCTTTGTGTTATCCTGGTGGTTGATCTGCACTTCAATCTGTGTTTTGTGTCATCAGCTTGAGGTTAGCAGATTAACATTTTAATTAACACCAGCACATTCACAGCACTACAAAACGCTTGAGTAAATGTGTCTCCTCATGTTGGGCACTGTATGGGAACAGGCTTTCAACGTGGTCGTTTCAATTTTGGAATAAGCAGGTTCTATAACCCAGATCCTATATCTGGCCACAAAACATCTTTACTGTATTTAAAGCATTTCCAGCAGTCGGGAAATTTTACAGGAAATCCTCCACAAGTTTGTTATAGGCATTGTGTTGTTTAAATAAGACCCCTTTTTTAAACAGCACCCTGTGAGCTTGTGTCTCAGCGAGTGAGCAGCTGTCACAGATGATGCTGTTACGTTATCTTGCTCTGAATCTCTGGCTGTACAATTTGCTGCATTTCTTCTAATGATTCCTCTGCCAAAAAAAAAAAAAAAGGTTGAGCAGCAAACCAGTTCTTTGGCTTGGCAATCACAAGCATTTTCCTGTTGGAAAGAGGTGATCTTTGCTATTTAGCTCTAATTTCAAAGACATTCCCTCATTGGTTTCTACTTCTGAAAGTGACTGAATTTCTTCCTGCAGGTAGGAGGAAGCTGGGACTGGGAGCAGAAGCACCGGCCTGCCTGCTCTTGATGGTTGGCTGCACGTGTGCCTCTGGTTTTAAGATGGTGGAACTCTCTGGAGAAAATGGGAGGGCGTGGTGAGGTGCAGCAGCATGGCAAAACAAAAAACCATGCAAAAGTGCAGTTTCAGGTGTGAATTGTGCAACTTCCCGAGGGCTGCTGAGCTCGTGGTGGGAGAATCAGTGTGACCATCATTTCACCAGGGCCCTGGCACGTAAGTGACCCCTCTGACGGTAAACAGGGGCAGTTGCCTCTGTCTTAGAGCTGTTGGATCCTTCACCCGCGCCGAGGTACCCCTGTTACAGGAAGGCCGTGGTTTCATGCAAGGGTTTGTAAAATCATGGAAGTGTTAAGGTTGGAAAAGACCTCCAAGAGCATCAAGCCCAACTGCTAACCCAGTGCTGCCAAGGCCACCGCTAAGTTAAGTGCCACATCTACACATCTTCTAAATACCTCCAGGAGGGGTAACTGTGAGCAGGAAGACCCCATTTCACCAGGGTCACTGCCTGGCTGGGAACAATTAACAGCTGCTGACTCAGGGACATCTCTGGCACTGATTAACCACTGCCAGGGACCAGGCAGAGGGGTGGGATGGTGACAGAGCAGTGATTGGTTTGTGTTGGAGGACGGAGGGTGGGATTTGATGCTTCTCTGCTCTGGGTTGCGCCACCTGGAGAGGATCTTCCTCCTTGGACAGCGCCGAGCACCTGGCAGGTGGGAGCTGTGTGTAAGCAGGGACTGCTCGGGGTTCAGCATGTCTTTCATCCAGATAGACAAGGACTCAGATTTTCCTCTCCAGAATCTCCCCTATGGGGTTTTCTCCACGAAGGAGGAGGTGAGTAACAGCGAACTTTGTTCTTGAGGTGGTGTAATTGTTCGGGGCCATGAGAGAGCAGAATTTCCCAGCCACGTGGGATAAAGGAAGACTTCCCAGCCTGAGACACACAGGCTTCCCGACTTGATGGCAAAACTGTGGCTGCCACACTGTCTGTTTCCTTAGGGTGGTTATTTTGATGTCAGCTCCTTTGAAACTGCACAAGAGAAATCTGAAGTGTTACTGCTGATGAGAAGTACTTTGGCTAATGAGTACAATAGTTCTTGCGTGGCTTTGACCATTTTTGTGACATCATTAAATCTGTGTTTGACCCTTTCAGTCCCTACATAGAGGCACGGCACATTTCACTCTCAACTTTTTTGTTTTTAACTCAGTCCTTCATTTTCTTTGTGACTGTAATCACCCCACGCCCCTTAAGAAGCCCCATTAACTACTGCTCTTGGGGAGTTTGTTGGTGGCTGCCAAAGCATTAAACCAGGACACCAAATGTGTGTTTTACCTGTTTTTGCAGCTGACCCGTTGTGTTTTATTGGGCGTATGTTTATGCAATGCTGCATTAAACGTGTGCAAATGTGTTGTGTTTAA
>VYZQ01020652.1:0-42733 GCA_013400655.1 Mystacornis crossleyi
ACTAAATCACAACTACCAATGATAATTCTAATTTAATCTATTTCTGCTGCTCTAACTGTGTCTTTTGTCACATAAACCTACTAGTAAAGAACTGCAAGGCCTCTGGGGCAGAGACCACAGGGCGTCCCTTCTGCTGCTAACTTTGTGCAGTACCATTTGCCCATCTTTCTGGACGACTGAATAATATTAGACCGACTGGCTGTGTCTCTATACCTTTAACAGCACCAAAATCAACATTAAAAAATTATCAAAAGGCAAACACATCACTGATTCTGTCCCAAATTTACATTTCAGAGTCTTCTTTATCAGCCTAATCCAATTCAGCCCATCCTGGCATGTAGGACGACTCACACCAACACGTTATGAATGTTTATACCCAAAAGGGAAGCAAATTATTATTATTTTCCCCATCAGAGAAACAAATTGTTTTAAAAAGCAAGCGCTTTACAACAGGGAGTTGTGTGATGCTGTGGATAATAAATTGTCTAGCTGGGGATCAGACAAGCTGATTTTCTGGCCCCAAATTTGGGCATGGTTCTCCTGGATGCTGGGCAGCTCAAGGATTTCCCCAGCTCAAGGTTTATGGCTGCAGCAAACGCCAAATGAATCCATCACTACTGGACACTTGAAATGAAATGCTACTGCCCCATAAAGACATTATGAGGCTTTAGCATCATGATAAGTGAAGATATAAATTTACTCAAATCATATAAAAGTGGTCTAATTAGGAATAAAAGCTCCATCTCTTTATGTTTGCCTAGCTCAAGCTCTCCTGCTATTAACCCAGTACTCACAGCAGCCAGTAAGGAAGAATTTTCCTGTAGCTGCTCTGAGCCCCTGGGGCTGCCTGGGCTTGGGGCCAGCTCTGATAATGCAGCCATCCGGCATTGGGAAACCTCAGGAAGTGCCAGTCTCCCTTTTCCTCAGGAGCCTGGCATTTGGCTTTGCTCTCCATTGCAGCTTTGTTGACTTGTGCCTGGCCTGGTCTCGGACATCACCAATTCTGCCACTGTCCGAACCCTGGACTCTGCCTTGGCCTTGCCACTGGGCACTCCCACCTGCACTGCTGTGCCCAGTTCTGGGGCCACCAACACAAGAAAGATGTTGGCCTGTTGGAGCAAGTCCAGAGGAGGCCATGGAGATGCTCCGAGGGCTGGATCCCCTCTGCTCTGGGCCAGGCTGGGAGAGCTGGGGGTGCTCACCTGGAGAAGAGAAGCCCCCAGGGAAACCTCAGAGCCCCGTCCAGGGCCTAAAGGGGCTCCAGGAGAGCTGGAGAGGGACTTGGGGCAAGGGATGGAGGGACAGGACACAGGGAATGGCTTCCCACTGCCACAGGGCAGGGTTAGATGGGATATCTGGAAGAAATTGTGCGCTGGGAGGGTGGGCAGGCCCTGGCACAGGGTGCCCAGAGAAGCTGTGGCTGCCCCTGGATCCCTGGCAGTGCCCAAGGCCAGGCTGGACAGGGCTTGGAGCACCCTGGGATGGTGGAAGGTGTCCCTGCCCACGGTAGGGGGTGGATTGGGATGGGCTTTGAGGTCCCTCCCCACCCAAACCAGTCTGTGGCTCTGTGACTCTCGGCTGACCCCGGTTACTGCTGCTGGCCCTGCCCTGCTCTTCCCTCTCATTTCACAGGGCTGAGGTCCTGCACATTTTGTGCTGCACTCCTAACCCAGAGCTAACTGAAATCACTTTAACCTTCTCTTCCCTTGGGGTAGAATCAGTAGAATTACTCCCTACTTGTTCATACAACACACACAGTTACTGAAGGTCACACAGTACCAGAACCTTCAGAAATTTCTTAGAACGTTTCTGAGCCCAAGTTTAATCAAAGTTGTGCTATTTACTGGCTTACAGTCAAGCGGTTTCAGGTTATCAAAATTTTGTCTACTGTTACAGATTTGCACCTGGTTGGTAGCAATTTCTCCAACCCACACATTTCAAAGTTTAATCTTCTGTGGCTCAGAGCAATCAGCACATCAATACTGATGACATAAAATACTCAGCTGATATATTTAGGTCTGAGTGAAAAATACTTCAAGACCAGTATTTGTATCAAACTGCTAGATTGAAATATTCCAGGGCACTTAATTGTCTCTCCATGTCCCCCCTCAGCCCCCAAGTGAGCAAGGAGGGGGTTTGTTGTTCTTTACCTCGGTGTCTGTGTCTCTGCAAGCCTCCATGGCACTGCTGTCAGGGAAGTGTTTGTCATCACTCTCAACTGTCTGCCAGTAAAATCCCGTTGGCACTGCAAACACCTTCTCCACTGCCTGAAATGCACAAAAGAAAGCTCTCACTTCCGTGTTAGCTTGGTGCCTTAAAATAAAACAGGAAAAACAGGATCCTATGGCCACAGAGCACACGGAGATGCAGCAGCTGGATTAAACTGAGCCCAGTGTTGTTAATTTATACAATTTGCTTTCTTGCAACTATTCCAGTTGCTCCAGTTAAGTGATACCCCAAGAATATGAATCTGCAACTGCTTCCCAAGAGCCTGAGCATTCCCAGGGTCCACCCCAGTGACTCCCCAACACGCAGAGCACCCACGGACATCACCAGAAGCTGCATCCATCAGCTGAGACCTCAATTCTCCACGACTGTGCTGAGCACTCAGCAGAAAAGGGCTTTGTGAAAGCAATGCTCTAATTAACTAATCAGATGGAAGGGTAGGGAAGGGATTGTATGAACCTCTACACGCCTGTAGCCAAAATAGCACATTTCTCCTGTGCTCGTGTCACCACAAGTGACACATATCTGTAAGTCTCATCGTGCCACATCCTCGTGGATAGGCAAAAAACTGGCATTTAGGTCACAGCTGGACACAAGTGCAGCATTTCCCAGACTCAGCACCTTATTTTGTTTCTCATCCATTTTCTGGGCAGCCAAGCAAGCAACTTGTACAAGTGCACGTGCAAGGATGTGTCACTCAGGAGAATGTGCTGTGACTGCACGCTCTGTAAGCGAGGCCACAGTCCAGGGACAAAGGCAACTCTTGACAGTCATGTTTGTCAGCTTCTGGGTTGAGCATTCCAGAAATACAGATACATTTAGGCAGAGTTCACAGTGGGTAGGAATCATTCCAGGGATATAGGAAAAAAAAAAATTAGTTACTTTTCAAACACAGGCTCAGGTGTAGCTCAAAGAGACTTCACCACTTTTAAAGGCTCTACTTTGATTTACAGCAGGTGTTAATTTGTCCTCAGCTCATGTGGACTGACCTTTTCAAAAACAGAAAAAGAAATGAATTTTCAACATGGTCTCATCAGGACTTTTATGATGGAGAGAAAAGGGGCTAACCCTGCATGGAGAAGCATCCACTCTGCATTATGAGCTCCATCTAATGCTGTTTAATTGTGTAATCACCTGAGAGATTTCGGGTGTGCTGCTCGGCAAATGATAGGCACTTCAGAGCATTCCACAAATGTTTCAAAGTAACAACCAGAAAATGAAATTCATTTGAATATTAAAACCCCTCTGACAACTGCCTTTCCACTTCAGTAACCTTTTGTGTTGCCTCCTTCCTCTGTCTCCTGGGCTTCATGAGATATTTGCCTGAAAGCAGAACTGGGGATTTCACTTTTCACCCCATTTCAGTCAAATCAACTGCACCAAACCAAGAGCTTTGGCATCTCTCAGTGGATCTGTCCACTCTGTCCTGCAATCCATCATTCCCCAGCCTCCACTGGGGAATGCTGCCCTTGGTTGCCGTGGAAAATATCATCAGAGGAGAAGTGGATTTAAGGAAACAGATCTTCCCCATTTCCAATGCATGATGCCAGCTCCTATCTGCAACAGTACAATGAGCCCAGACCAGCCCTACAAAGCAGGAATGCAGCAAAATCCCAGTTTCCCGTTTCTTCACGCTGTTCCTTGAACAAATCTCATGTCTGTGAATGTTCAAGAAGGAAAAGAAGGGACAAATGTGGTCAAACCAACACCAGCCTCTACTTCTATTAAAACCTTCAGGATAATCATCCAGCTCCAGGACACAGGGTGGAAAATCCAAGGGGAGCACCCTGGTGTAAGCTGTGGATCCATGGTGATCCCAGGATGCTGCTCCAAGGCCCCAGCTGGGATGTGGCCACACCTGGGAAGCAAGGCCTGTGGGAGTTGTTCCTGTCATCTGTCACAGTCTGTCTTCCAGCAGCCAACCTGAATGGGAGCTTACAAACCAACAGAAAATGGAGCTTGGAAAGTCTTATTTCTCCCAGAAAATCCTTCTCCTTGTGAATTAGAAAACAGATGGCTGCAAGATGAGAGCCCTGCTTTGTCCAGCCTGGCTAAAACGTCCCAGTGGAGAGCTCCTGACACAGCCCTCCTATGCCATGAGCAGGAAAAACACGGAGAAAGTCACTTTCCCTGTGATGTAGGAGAGAATTGCATGGAGCCAGTCATTCTAATACTGAGCTGAGCCCTTTGGGGCACAGAACAGAGAGGGACCCTGTGCAGGCAGCTGCAGGAGCCCTCTCCTACTGAAATAACTTGGCCACTATTTCTGTTGATGATACTTTAGTGCTGCTTTTCAGGTTCCGCAAGAGGGTAGGTGTGAGAATTGTATTGGTTTCACCTCAGGGCTGCTTCCTCTCACTCCTCCAACATCACAGCAGCTGTAAATCCTTTCCCAAACATGTGGAAGCATCAGCTCTGATTGCTGACCTGTCCCCTGGTGGGAGGAGAGGAGACTCCCCAAAGCCTGCAGAATGGTGAAGGGGCAGCCCAGCCTTTGGTCCCTACCTGAAAACACCTCTCCAGTGAGGCTCTGAGCCCTGCACCAACCTCCCAGCTCCTGGGAAAAGCCTCATCCCAGGGAGGAGGGCTCCCTGCACTCAGCCAACAGCAGCTGCACAGCCCCAGGGATACTCTGACTTATGCTGTGACAGGTTTCAAACCCCAAGCTCATGGAACCATAACCATCCCCATGTGTGTCTGCAGGGCTTCTTACAGCACTGACATCCTCTCCATCCCCTCTGCCGTGAGCAGGGTGAGCAGGGAGGGAGGGCACATCCACAACCTCCTGGTTTTAGTTATTCCTTTTTGCCAATTTATCCTTATTTGGTTTGGGTGACAAATTCCGACTTCTGCCACCTTAAGACAGTGGAAAAGACCACTTTGTGCCACAGCTACGATTGAACACACACCAGTTTTTCCAAAAGCCTTTAAAAGAAACCCAGAGCTCCTGTTTTGTTTCAGACAATATTACCCAGATGAAGGCAGATGGTTCCGGGAAGGAAACTCACAGCAGAACAAAAACATGCTGTAAAGTCCTCAGCAGAAACAGGAATAAGCACATTTCAGAGGAGACTGGACTGCAGCAAAGCCAGGAATATTTAACTGTCACACAGAAATATGACCAGGCCCATGATCTCCTCTTGGTGCTTACAGTGTTTTCTGTTCCCAGCTCTGACAACAAAGGAAGAGCTTTTGCTGTCAGATGATCTGAGAGAGTCTTTTAAGTTGCAAGGAGTCTTCCAGGCTGTTCGCAGCCCCAGCAGGAAAACAGAAACTGCAGGAAGAATCCCCATGCACTCCACAATCTCATCTCCTCACACACAAAGTACTTTCCAAGGCAAAGATCTGCTCAGCCATTATCTCTGTGAGACACCACCAAACCCCTCAGAGAAAGATGCTGCACTGCCAGTACCTCCAGAGCCAGATGGGAGCTCTGGACTGAGGTAACCTCTCCCTGCCAGCCCTGCTGAGCACATCAGGAGCAGCAGAGGAAGCACTTCTCTCTCTCTCTCTCAGCAAGACTCATGTCTGATGTGATTCACCAAATCCTGCCCCTGAATTAGGCAGCACCACTCTCAAACTCTCTCCTGTCCCTGCTCCATGTGCAGCAGCAGAGTTTTCCTTGTGGAATCCAGATTAACACAATGTTGAGTGTGTTCCCTGCACATCTTCCCTCCCCACTGTGCATGTTCTCTTCAGATGGCTACAGAGTTTAGTACAGGAAAGTGGAGGCTCCACAGGAAGATCTCAGGCAGCAAAAAGTCTGGGATAGAGAGAGCTCATCAAGGAAGACATGCAGTTCTGGTGACTGTATTTCAGGCAGTCTGAAATGGATCTCACTTCCCCTTGTTCCCCTTCTGGATAGGGAAGGGGATATCTTAAACCACAGAAGACAGAATGAGACAGTAACTCCCAGCCTTTGTGCCCATCAGCACTAACAGCAGAGCACAGTAGCTCGAGAGTTCTTTAAAGCTGCTCTTCTCAGGAATAAAGAGTGATGGACACAATCCAAATGTGAGCTGTCAAATTTTAGGAAGAATAAAAACCTATAATGTTTTATTCCTCTCCAGCTATGCCTTCATCTTTGTGCCAGCTCTGGTAGACATCACTGTAGTCCTTCCTCCTTCTAAAGGTTAGAGGGTTTTTATTTACAAATGCCAGTGGCTGCCTGAACTCCTGGTTCCATGAAGATCAATGCCAGACTCCAGCAGGACTCAGCCAGGGCCAGGATGTCACCCTCTGCCTCCTGAAGATACAGCCATGCAGCCATTCCGGGCTGCAGCTATGGATTCTTTTCTCTAAATGTAAACAGATGAAGTTCCAGGACAAACATTTCTCCCCCAGACAAGCCATATCCATGTGGGATCACCAGCCAGATGTGCTCTCAGCCAAGCTGTTGGTACAACTTGATCAGGTTGCACAGCAGACTCGGGGTGCCAGCCAGGCAAAACTTGACCCTTTTCACCAACTCAGATAAAGACAAGCCACGGGCAAGGTTTGAAAGCAAAGGGCAGGATGAACCTGCCCTTTTGAACCTCCTGCTTTACAACTTCGGCCTGGATGTCCCAGAGCCGAGTGCTGGACTCCATGGATGGCACTGCCAGTGCTGCAGGACTCATCCTGCCAGGTCTGCTTTGGGGAAGCCCACGTGGAGGGGCTGTCCTGGGTGTTTTATCCCTCTCTAACAATCAAATCTTTCAAGCTTTGGAGGAGGAAAGCACAGCCCTGGGCTGTGAACTAAATCTGGGAGCTCACAGCAATGTGGGGCTCAGGTCTGGGAGCTGAGCAAATTGTGCTGCTCTCCAGGGAGCTCAGGCAGCATCTCCACCCCAAAACATGGCCCAGCTTGGGTGCTGCTCACATAGCATGAAATGAGAAAGAACACATGGGGCAATAACCCCAAATCAAACCATAACTGCCACCAGCACAGCCACTGACCCACAGCACATCCCAGCTCCTGCAGTTTGGGCTGTGGGAAAGGCAATTCCCGCACAGCCACGGGCCTGAAGGCTCGGGTGAAAAGCTGATGTAGTAATGAGTAGCAGTTCCCTGAGCACGCCTCCCTCAGCACTGAAGTTAAAAGAAAGGGAAGATGCTGAAGGCAGCTCAGCAGGGCCAAGGCCCTGCTTGGCAGTGAAATAATGTCACAGCACTCAGCGTCTAAACTCAGAGGGCTCAGAGCGCTCCACGGAGCTCCTGCTGAAACACACAGGCCTGAAAGATCCTCTGGAAGTGCCTCTCACTCCCTCTTCAGAGGCTGCACACAGAGCTTGGGAATCTGAGCTCTAAATCTCTGCCCCAAGTGCACAGAGCAACAAGTGCTGCAGCCGGGGCTGCTTTTCCACAGGGATTTCAAATTTCAGCAGCAATGTCCAGCTCCTCGTGTATCCTACATGGTTATTTCAGAAGCTGAAATAAAATATGCAACTTTCAAAGCTTGTGTGTGTGAGAGCTCCTATGGCAACACAGATAACATCAACTCCAGCAGGGAAAGCCCAAAAATCTGAAATTCCACATGAAAGAACTGCTCTACTTTCTGCCAGCCCCCAGCCGCACATCAGCCTTCCTGTTAGGTCAGTCTGCGCTGCTGGACATTTTCAGCAGGGCTGGGTTGCAGTATCAGGGCAAATTCAGCTCCCTGGACCCAGTTCTGTGATTTTTATCTACGATTAGCCAGGAAAAAAAAAAATCAAAATTAAAAAAAAGGAGCTTTGCTTAAGCAAAAAGTAAGGAGGAAACTTTGTGTAGACCTGCCCTTAATCACTGCAATTTAAAACACCCACACAAACTTTGTGTCAGAGCAGGGAAGCTACTAAAGGGGCAGCACAAGGGGAGCTGATCATGCAACAAAATCAATTTTCTGGAACTTAAAGTCAAGAATTTCATTCACCTTGACTCAGGGATGTCTGTGGATGGAGGTCCCCCTTCTTCCTTAAAACCTCCCTGAAAACGCTGCTATGCCCTGCCTCCTCTGTCCTGGCAGGCACCTGCACAGGTTGGGAGCTCAAGGAGATGCTCTGGAAGATGACCATCAAGGGTTGCACCCTTTGGGCAAATGTCCCATCGTCCAGAAAAATTGAGGGAGAGGAAAAGAATTCCAGCATGGACCAACCAGGAGGAAAAGCAGCATCAACACTGGCTCTGCGTGTCGTCTGTATCCCTAAGGTGAACACTTGCATCCTGAGGCTCAGCAGCAGAAAGTGCTTTTATTTTATGCTAAAATGAAGAAATCCTCTTTCTGCTGACAGGGGACCTTGCAGTTAATAGCTTCCACAGGGATGTTGTCACTCCCAACCCAAGCTGGGCTTTAATGACTGCACTGTGAGCTGCTGCTCCTATCAGCACTGAATTGCTGCAGGTTAATAGGCTCTATGCACAGCACTCGTAAAAATGCCACCAAAAACCAGCACAGGCAAAGCAATCTGTTTGGGGTCCAGAGCAGGCAGAAAATCCAGCAGACAAATTGACTGAAAACAAGACATTGGCTCATGCACTAACAAACAAAAAGCATAAAGGTTATTGCAATTACTGCTGGCAATTGCTCCCCAGATCACACACAGAGCTGCTCAGTACACAACAGCTTCCCTCTCCCTCAATTTCCACCCATTTTTTCCACCATCCTGCCAGGATTTCTCTCTCAGGCTCTGATCCACCTGGAGCAAAAGCAGGGATTTGCTGCATGCTCCTCCAACACGTGGGAGCAGGTTCTTTGGGCTGTTTAGTTTTGTACACACTGCCTCAAAACAAATATAAATGTACCAAAAGCAAAGCATGGATCACTGGCCTTGTACCAAACCTTCAGACCAAAGAAGTTAAAAGAATATGATCCTGAGTTTTCCATGCAGCACTTTTTGGTTGTATTTTAATGACACTTGGGAACATTCTCAGTCGGTAGCACTTTGCAAAGCTCCAGGGCAGACATCAGGGTGAGCTGCTGCCTGCTGAGAGTGTGGCTCATTGAGCCCTGCTTTGGAAATCAGCCTTTCTGCCTAACCAGCTATAAAAATGTGGCTGTGCCATCCCTGCCAGTGTCCAAGGCCAGGCTGGATGGGGCTTGGAGCAGCCCGGGATAGTGGAAGGTGTCCCTGCCTATGGCAGGGGGTGGGACTGGATGGGCCTTTAAGGTCCCTCCCAACCCAAACCAGCCTGGGATTCCACAAGTCTGTGAAAAAGCCACAACACAAAGTGGTCTCAGCCTCACTCAGGCCTGGAAGGCACAGAGCACTTGAACTTGGGAAGAGAATGTGGTTTTTAAATTGACATCATGTTTTCCACGGCGTCAAGGCAAAGATCCACCCCCAGAAAGTGCCTGCTATCTTGCTGTTCAATTCCTAATGATTTATAATTCCCCTAATAAGGGATTTGCATAAAAGCCTGGCTGTTTTAAATGATGCCTTATTTTATGCCTTAAAAGCATAGAGCAGATTTATCTTTTACGAGTACGTCAGACTCTTTATGGCTCTTGCTTCTGCTTGAAAGCCACAGTGACTGCAAATCAACAACACTAAGCCTCCTTTTCCTGCACACAAGTGGGATAAACCTTTAGGCAAATTGCTAAGTGCACTGCTAAACCCCTAAGCTTTCATGGCATTGATTCTCACAGAGTCATAGTAATCCCCAAATCTGGTTGAAATGGCAGAAAAGTTCTCATGCTACATTATTTCCAAAATGAAAACTTCATTGTGAACAAGAATTGCTCTTCCCTGGAATTGTGTCTCAAGGGTTTTGTTCATCTAAAAATGCTGGGAGAAGACCACAAGTGTTCAAAGGTTGGTGATGTTGTGGGAAAGAAATAAACAGAACATTCCCTCAAAAGGTACAGAAATGAGGTCAGATTAAGTGCTGCTTTGAAAACCCACTCTAAATATTCACACCAAGGTAGGAAAGGCTGGTAAAGGCCTAAAAGCAACATTGGATGCCCTCAAGGAATAAATTCCCCCGATAAGTGTAAGGAATTCTTGAAACATTTCATTCAGTGGAATATTTGTTATGGAGCACTTGCTAATCTGACAGAATTGAAAGGTTAATTATTATTCTGCTTATAGACAGCAGTGAGTGTTCCTACAGACGTTTCAGGAAGGCAAGAGATTAGATGCACTCAATTTGGAGAGGTGCTGTGTCCTTGAACTCACACACTTCCCTGGAAATCCACAGACAGTAAAATCACAGACCTGAGTCACAGAATATTCTAATATTAGAGGCATTTGTTTTCAAACTCTGTTTAAATCCTTTGCTAAAGCAAAGAAGAATACCTGTTAACACTGGAAAAACAACTTTTACTGGACCTGATCAAAAAATTACCAGAAGTCCAAGCATTTCTGTACAGTACCTGAGGGTCAGGATTAACAGCAGTGATGTTACTGAGCAGGACAGAGGGAATTTCAGGAAGAAGTGGGCACAGCTGGTTTTGGAAGTGACTGGCCAGTTCATCTCTCCACCAAATAAGATCTGGAAGCCACGTAGAGGTCAGAAATGCAGAAATCTTCTGGTAAAACCTGGATGTTCCTTGGAGATGTTCTGCAGTCTGCAAAGAGCCAGTGGTTAGGAAGCATTGGTGATGGTTTCAGAAACTCTGTGTCTGCACCTTGCACCTGCAGCAGCTCCTCCTCTGTCCACAGCCATCCCAGACTCCAGTTCCACACAACTGCCCCCCAGATTCTCCAAACCAACCCCCTGGTGGGACACCCTGCATCTCCCAAACCACCAAACCCCAATCCCATGCCCGTGCCATCCATCAGCTCACAAATCCTGCTCCAGAGCAGATCACACCACACTCAGGGGGGAAGAAAAGCCCATAAACAGGACTGTAAACCAGCCCAATACAATGAAACATTAACTTGTGAAGGGTTTCTTAGGGATATCAATGAAAACAATTGTTAATGCCCCATCCCTGGAAGTGTTCCATGCCAGGGTACACAGAGCAATCTGGTCTACGGGAAGTTGTCCCTGTCCATGGCAGAGGGTTGCAATTAGATGACCCTGAAGGTCCCTTTCAACCCAAACCATTCTGTGCCTTTTTTAAGATTGAGGTTAATGTTAATATTGCTACATTAATATTGAATACTGCACTGCTAAACTACAGTTTTCCATCATTTAACCTCCCCTCTAAGCCTCATTGTTCTTCAGGTTGATTCTTAATTAGCAGGACTTTCAGAGAACAAAACCAGTGACCTCAAGGAGGCCTAATCAGAAATTAACAGACTCAACAATTGTGCAGAGCATCTTCTCTCCACAAGTACTCGAGGGAAGTGATGTTCCTGCTCTGCCCTGGTGCAGCCTCACCTCCACCCTGTGNCGAGGAACCAAAACCAGGCAGGGATGTTGAAATCTGCCTCACTTCTTGCCTCTTATTTGAAGGAGGACAGAAATAAAAACACCCCAAACTACCCCCAAAAAAACTGATAAAAAGGAGAGGAAACATAGCAGAACCACTGGATATAGGAGTAGATGCCATCCTAGTTGAATAAGCAAAAAGACTTCTTGATGTGCTAAGAACAGGAGCTTTTGCCTGGAGAAGCCACTATTCTTATTCTGTTTATAATTATTAGACCTTGGGGCAGAGAAGTAGAATGTGACAAATAATAAAAGATACACAGATGACAGTGAAGTGGCCAGTAAATAAGAAATTGATGGCTCAGAGACCCCTTTTGGGGCTGAAAATGGACTCTGGGCTCTACACATTAATATTAAAATACCATTTGTCATGATGGCTAACATTTACACACACTTGGTCTTTTTTGCATAATCCAAAAAAAGTAACTGAGGTTTCCCTACATTCTCATAGCAAACAGATGCAACAAAGGCACCTGGAAACCCAATCATATTTTAAAGGTAAGCCCTGAAAAGTGTCTCTTTGTGCCCACAGGAGATAACTGGAACAAGAACCAGTAAGTGCCCCAACAGGATTTTGTTTTTCAATTCAGCCACTGAAAACTTGACAGGACAGTGAGAGACTGAGGGCTTCAGTGTGAAGAATAAAGTCCACATTTCTCTGCATAGTAGCTGAAGCTGCCCAAGGGCAGAACAGGGAGAGACTTGCTGTCATTTTCCTTGTCTCTACTGGGGCTGACATCCCAACTTTTGTTGTTCCTCCCAGCTGTGATCTCTGCTGGCGAAAGCAGCAGTTCTACAAATGCCTCAGGAAAGAAAGATTGACACAAGTCAGTGCTACCACAAAGCCTCTAATGAGGGAGAGGAAGCTGTACTGGTTTAGCCAAATTTAGAAATATATCCTCCAAGAGAGAGAAGAGAGGTTACAAACCACCCCTCCCCCCTCGCTAGGTTCGGGGAAAAAGAAACTGTTCTCCTTGAAGTGAAAGAGATAAAACTATTCATTTAACAAACACATAGGAAAAGGATAATAACGCTAAGCAATAAACCCCCTCGCTATAGAGAGAAAGCCTGGGAAAAAATCCAAAGTCCTTCCGTAGGCAGCCTCTCTCCTCCTCGGAGTGGGGATGAGGTGGCCCCTCCTCCAGGGCCTCCACCTCGGTGAAAGAAGTCCTGATGTGCTCTGATGTGAAGCAGTCCAGGAAAGAAGGAAAAAAAAGGAAAAAAATCCACAATTCCAGGAAAACAAATTCAACTCTCCGGAGAAGAACGAGCTGGGAAAAAACTGAAAAGCAGGAAGGGTGCTTCCTTGCTCTGCAGCAGCAGCTAATCTCTGTGTCCTTGAAGCACAAAACTGTTTTGAAAAGTTCTCTGTTTTTTTCTCTCTTCCCTCTTGGGCTCCGTTCAAAGGCACAGAAGGGCACAGGAATCATGTCTGGGCATAGACCAGTGATAGGGGATATAACAGCATAAAGTCACCCCACGACAGAAGCCTAAGTCCTGCTTGGAAGAACTGCCCCAACCCCTGAAATGTCACTGCTGCGCAACAAAGCTGAGCTCAGAAGTTTTTCATGATGAGGGTGGGGAGGCCCTGGCACAGGGTGCCCAGAGAAGCTGTGGCTGCCCCTGGATCCCTGGCAGTGTCCAAGGCCAGGTTAGACAGGGCTTGGAGCAGCCTGGGATAGTGGCAGGTGTCCCTCCTTCTCGCAGGGGTTTGGACTGGATGGCCTTGAATGGCCTCTTCCAATCCAAACCATACCATGATCCCATGATAAGGATGGGAAAAACTGTCCAGTTTGTTCCACCAGGTTGTGATTTAACCCTTCCCAGCTCCAACCAAACACTGGGGGCAGCCTGAGTCCACAGCTCCAAAAGCTCATTCAATCCTATAACACGGGGTACATATTTTGAGCATAATCTGTGCTCAATAATTTTGGTGCTCTGGCCAACCCCTCAGCTGGAATCAGCAGAGAGCAGGTCAGGCTCTGTCCCTCCATTTGCTTTGCTCCATAGAGGAAACACCTTGAATTCAGTTGCCTCGGGCAGAAACCAACACCAAGTCCTTGTCCAGTCCAGCAGAGCCTGGTCTCATCAGCCTCTGCCCAGGGCTGCTCAGTCACTAATGGAAAAGCTGCTCACTGTTTTGGGCTGGGTTTTTTTGGTGGTGTTTTAATCATGACACTTGGTGCCAGCATCAATCACTCATTTTTCTGGAGCCGCAGCTGTCAAACTCCAGGTTTTGTGATACATCATGGGAAATTCAATCTTTGCTGCTCCCAGGCAGCAGCTGCAAGTGAAGAACACTGGCTGCAGCTGAGGAGGGGATGCTGAAGTGTGTTTTAAAAACGTGTTTACACATCCCATTCCATTTAGGCTCCCCATGGTGCATCCAGCAGGTATAATACAGACACCTGGGGGTGAAGCAGGCAAAAACAGAGTAGAATATCCACTACCAGCTCACTGAAGCCACAAAAGTTGCTGAGAGGAACTCAGCAGCCTCAGCAGAGCAGAGGGCAGCACCTCAAAGATTCCTCAGCCACAGGACAGTTATTCAAGCAAGTGGCTCTCAGAAGATCTGGGGGACACAGGGATTGCTGCTCCCCACATCACCTGGCTACACTTCCCAGCAAGAGTCACCCACACTGCTTAGGTAAAATGGGTATTTATGCCAAGCAAGAGTGGCAACAATACCTAAAAAACTGCGTCCAAAAAAGAAATAGGTACAAGATGCTCCAACCTGTATCAAATCAGCCCTGTGAAAGACAGAACCAACAGAGCAGAGCCCAGAGCTGCAATTTCCCAGCTCTGCTGTGCTCAGGACATGAGTTCCTATCATGTCCTACCTCACATGTGCCACCTGCATGTGCTAAGTGTCCAGCCTATGTGCAAGAGCTTCCAGTTTTGTTGCACAGCTCAGGCTCTGGGGCCCACCAAAACTGAGGGAACAGGCTCAGGTCCAACTTTCAGGCCTCAGATCCTGGAAGTCAACAACACAACACTCCTCCTCCTGGGCCACACTCTTCACATGGTTCAAATAAAGGAGGAAAAACCATAATAGGTGCCAAAAGATGTGTCTCCTCCAAATCCAGCTAAATTTCTGCAGTGTGAGGTTACAGCTATTGAGCAGTAGAGGAAAAAATGATGCCACGGAGAGCTGGTTTCTTGTCTGCACATGATCTAAATGCAGCAGGACTGAGGGCAGCTTGGGTTGGCAGTGAGCTGTGAGCAATCCCTCAGTTCCACAGTACTGGGCTGTTCCCCCAGTCCCAGTTTGGGCAGCTCTCGCTGCTCTATCCTGCCTTGCTGGAATTTGAGCTTGAATTGGCACACACAGGCCTGGTGCTCGGTTCAGAGCGGCTGTGCCAGCCCTGTTTGCACAACTACCAGGTGTAAATGCTGCTACTCACTCCTGACTCGTGCGTCTCAGGGCAGCTCCGGGCTGAAGGTTCCTCTGGTGCCACCAGGCAGGCGTAGAGGGCCAAGCCTTCCTCTCTCCAGGCCTGTTGCAGCCCCACCACCTCAAATGGAGCTTTGGGGCCATCCTTCCTCTTCACAGGAGGCACCTGGAAGTCCATTGGAACACAATTCCATTTTTAGATGGACTGAAAAAACACCCTTTATCTTGCTCTGTTGCTTTTGAGTAGAGCCCCACAACAATCCAGGGAGCACTCTGCTTTGATTAGTAGATTAGCTGTGGTTTAGCCAGCAGAAAAATCAATAAGGACCAAATTAAAGAGGAATAACACTTTGCTTTTGATAAGTCATAGGATTTATTTTCTCAATGAAGACTTGCAAGCTCTGACTTCCACCCGTTTGACTGTGTGGAAGCAGGAATTCACATTATTTCCCTGATCCAGCAAGGGGGGAGCACGGAGCGCCTGTCAGGGCTGCCTGGAACGTTCCTGTCCCAGCAGCACCGTGTGTGCCTTTATCAGTGACAGTGAGATCAATCCAGCCTCAGCTCACCAATCAATGCAAAGGGATGATGCCATTCCAAGGGGCTGGTGTAGGCTTCCCTGAGAAGCCCTTCACTAATAGCCCAAACCCCATCAATCCACATCCTGTAAATCCCCTTTTAGCTGGGCTGAGGTGATTTCTTTTTGATGGATTTTTTTTCTGCACACGTGTGGGAGGCAAACATTCTATTTTTCCAGTATACAGATCTGATTTAAACCAAAAAGGGTAAAAAGTGACTTCTGCCAACCCCAAGACGTAAGTTATTATTGTGAATATCAGTTTAGATCCAGGGAGAAGGTTCCAGTAGGACAGACCATGGCTTGGCTATTTAGGTTGGTCAAAGTCAGATGAAACATTATGCTCTTTAACATGCAGAATACATGAAAAACTTCATTATAAGTTAGGAAAGAGAGAGGAGAGACACTGGAAATGGCCTGGGAAGGCACTGGGGTGCTGCAAAATGTCCAGGGCAGCTGGTGAAAGAGGGCAGAAAACTCTGGGAAAGCCAGACACAGGGAATCAGCAAAGCCAGGAGAAAGGAACAGCAGCCATGTGAGCAGAGGTGCCTGATCCAGAACATGCTCTGGATGGAGAGAAAGGCAAGTCTGAGCCACAGGACTGTAATTCCCTCCCAGGGTTCTGGTACAGAAACTCCAAGCCTTGTTCTCCTGGTTTAGACCATCACCAGTCCCTAGATGCATTATCAGCTCTATTTACTGCATATATAGCCCCAAACAAAGGCCTTCATCAACATGTTCTTAAACCAGGGCCAGGCTGGATTTGGAAACTGTTGCACAGCTCAGCTGGAGCACTCAAAACATCAGCACCAAGTCCTCCACTGCTCTGAACACCGGATTCCCAAGGGGAATTCTGCAGCATCCAGAGGATCACTGCACCCACCTGGCAGCACCCAGCACATCTCCAGTGAAATCAGTAAGGATATGCTGATCTACACAAGCCAGTCCATGGAACTGCATGGATTACCAGATGAGAATTTGGTCTAAAAATGCCTCAACATTTCCAATTCTTTCAATGAAAGAAATGCAAACTTCGTCATTGCTATCCTGCAGCCATTTCAGAGCCTGTGTAGAATAAACTGATGGATTTTACCCCAGTTTTTCTCGGGCACAAAGTCCATCTGAACATCTGACCCTACACCCAGCAGAGTGACACAGCCCTGGAAGCTGAGGTTCCCTTTCAGGCTCAGAGAGAACTGCTGCAAGTCAGAGCTCAGGGGTTTTTTAATGGGAATAACACAAGGGAAGAGAGCTCACACTGCAGCTGGTCACAAGCTAACGAGTCTGAATGGAAAATTCAGGATCCAGGGCTGTTGCAGTGGCAATTTTCATTAGCACTGAACTAACACTAAAGAATGTTAGCAATGTTTTAATGGAAGCATGAACATCATTAACAATTAATTGTGTTTAAGAGGAATTTAAGTGATTTAAAAGCCTGGTGCAGGCTGGCTGCTCAGAGTGAAATCTACCTTGACTGCATGGATCAGTATTGGTATCCCAGAGTCTTTCCCAGGGAAAAGAACAAGGCCAATGAGCAGGGCAGAAAGGGAAAATGTACATTTGGGAGGAAGAATACACTGTTCTGCCTAGGGAATAAAGGGTAATATGGATAGGAAGGAGAGAGGATGAGGCGGTTTCTTTAGAGGAGAAAAACATGTGAACCAAAGAACAATTAAGATAAGGCAGCCCCTTACTTGTTCACAGCACTCCTGACTATCAGAAAGGGTCTATCCTTATCTAGAACAAATGGTGGAAACCAGGAACCTGTGTCCATTGCCAAGGACAAAGTCTGATAGCCAGCAGTCACTTTGGACAACTGAAACTCTGGCTCAACAATTTTTCACTTCTTCATAAACTACAGACACAACCCAGCTCCACTGACTCCGGCCAGACTTTTATTTACTGACTCCGAGCTGAAATAGAACATAATTTCCACTTTGTTCAGCCACTGGTTTGTAGCTGTTGGGGGGAAAAAAAAAGGAGATTTCAAGAGTGATTATGTATTCACTGGAGGTCAAAACACAGCCCTCATCAGCCAGAGCCTTTTGTGCCAGGTCACTGCACTCACCAGGGACAGGAGCCACGTCACGAGGGCCTGGTAGATGTTGGCTGCTCCCAGCACCTCATCAGGCACCTGCCCCTCACACTGGTCTGTGGCCACTCGGCCACAACTTGCCAGCCAAATGGTCAGCAGCAGCACCTCCTTCTTCACACTCTGGGATCCAGGCAACGTGTCAATAGCTGGCAAAAAAGAGGCTTCCTGTCAAAAAAAAAAAAAAATAGCATGAAAATGGAAGTCACTTGGATTACTGGAAGTGTATTCATCATCAAGAATTAATTACATTCATTGCCATCACAGGAGGGGCGTTTAACACCCAGAGAGCATTTATCAAAGAGGGAGAATGAGCCATAAAAGCCAGGTTGTTCTATCAGTGACACCTGCCTGAGCACTGCAGGTTTTCTTGGACAGCTGTCACCTGGGTCCTCATTTAGTCACACACTGCCTGGTGAATGGAAGGCTACACAGTCACAGCTGGAAAAGTGTGACTGAATTTATTCTGTACTCAAGACTCCGTGTTTGGGGGTTTTTTAATCACTGCAAAGCCCTCAAACAAGTCTGATAGTGTGAAAACTCATTATTTTCTGCTTCACCTAACAGCCCTCATTTCAGAGATGATGTCACAGTTAAGGGAACTCACCTCCTTTCTTTACTTCAGCACTGAGAGCTGGTTATTTAGGATGCAAATTTCCTCTCCCTTAAGAGAGCTGTTCAAGACACAACCAAGCTTGAGCTTTGAACTTACAGTTCTTTGTCCTTCCACAGCCGCAGCTGTAATTATTGCCTGGCTTGTTCTTCCTATCTATATTCAATTTGCTGCCCCTGACATTTCTTTAGTAAATTAACAAGCAAGCCCTTAAAATCCCAATGATTCTTTAGTACTGCTCCTCAACAGTAATGACCACAGAATCAGGGAAGGGTTTGGGTTTGAAGGGGCCTTAAAACTCATCTTCTTCCACCCCGTCCCACAGGCAGGGACAACTTCCACTGCAGTTGCTCCAAGCCCCATCCAACCTGGCCTCGTGTTTTCAGTTGCTCCACGTAGCCCATAATGAGGATTTCTGCCCGCGCCTCTACACTGAATGAACCTTAATTTGATTTACCTGAATTTACTCTGAAAGCAAAGTAAGCTAAATCCAATTACAGCCACTTTGATTCTGAATTAAAATGTCCAGAAAGGTGTTTCATGACTAATCCACTTGACAAGTTAATGTAGCTTGACTTTTGTGCCGGTCCGTGAAACAGACAAGTTCTTAAAATGGTCTAAAATAAGGAATAAAACTAATAAAATCCAACAAGCAGCTCTGCTTTGTCACCCAGTGTTTTGGTACCAAAAAAACCTGCAGTTAGTAATAAAGGCCAAACAGCCATGCAAATGTGTGTGATGCTGCAGATTTGTCTTAATTAATGTCACTGTGGCCCTGGGGTGCCAAGAGAATTCCTCAGGGCTTTGACCCCACCTGCAATCCCCTGAGGAAGAGGCCTTAGGAGAAACTCTGGGACTGTGAGGAAAAAGTTACCTTCTCCTGTATCCTGTGTTGGAAAAATGATTCTTTCTTCCTCCCTCAGCAAGGTGTGGGGATCAAGGAGAGGAGGTAATTTAGGAGCTAATGATACAAACAGCACCTATAACTGATGTTTCAGCAGGAAATCTCCAGCTATTCCAAACTTCCTCGGCCCAACAGCAGGGGAGGGCTCAGTGGGTCTTCTGACCAAAATCAGGTAAGAAGTTTACTTATTAAGGTTCTTTCTGAGTGAAGTTTTGGTGAAGTTGGACCTTCCCTCTCCGCCCTCTGCCAGCCTCCTCACACCAACAAGAATTTAGGTGTAGAACTTGAATAACTTCTGAAATATTAAGGCCAATGAACAAAAACTGGAGCTAATCCAGTTTAATCTGGGCAAGAGGGGCCGAAGGAAGTTACAGCTGGTGCTTTCTAGTTATGGCTTCCCACAGCACTGCCCAACTTCCCCCAGCTGCAGGTGAGGAGAGTTCAATTTGCCCACGTTACGCTGCCTTTATTTGTGACAGTTTTAGGTTATAAAAAGCCTAAAATTACTCAAATGCTGGGCTATTTTTGGTTGCTCTGGCTGGAATTGTGCTGTCGCTGAAAGATAGGCTTGCAGCTGATTGCAGTCAAGTGCCAAAAATTACCAAAGAGTAAATAAGATAAAATTTTCTCTTCCCAAATTCTTGCTATTTTATTTTGCAGTTATAGTTTATGTCATTATCAGTTACAGCCCTTCAGCTCAGTTTTCCACGCACCCTCCATCCCCAGCTCTGGCCTTTTTTCTCCACTCCCACAAAACAAGCAAGGAGGAGCAGCAACCACAGTGAGCAGCCAAGGAGTGACCTCTGCCCAAATCAACACCACAGTGAAACAGGGAAAAGGAATTGTAAGACAGCTTCAGGACAGCCACATAATCCAGCTTTCAGTGCCAGTGGTGCCAAACTTCCACAGAGGCACAATGGCCTTAGCCTGAGGGAAGGCAGGGAGAGATGGGATGTTGGGAAGGCATTGTTCCCTGGGAGGGTGGGCAGGCCCTGGCACAGGGTGCCCAGAGCAGCTGTGGCTGCCCCTGGATCCCTGGCAGTGCCCAAGGCCAGGCTGGACACTGGGGCTTGGAGCAGCCTGGGACAGTGGAAGGTGTCCCTGCCATGGCAGGCGGTGGAACTGGATGGGCCTTTCAGGTCCCTCCCCACCCAAACCAGTCTGGGATTCCATGATAATCCCAAAGGAAACTATTCTTCATTCAAAAACTCATTTTAAAAAGTGGTAATTTACCTCCATGTTATTATTTCAAACCAAAGCGATTTATGCTGACAGGAAGCCAAAGGTTAGTGGGCACAAGTTTGTCAGCCGAGATTAACATCATTTTATTTCTGATAAAATAGCTCAGAGGGGTTAAATGATGCTTTTGTTGATGTTTTTTGAAAGAGTAATTGGCATTACTCTTCCTACATGTCCATGTTAAATTGGACCAAGAGTTTCAAAGACTGGGAAACATTATTGTCAAAGCTGTGAGAGGCTGGAAGGACCAAGGAGAAGTTTAGGAGCCAGGCAACAACTTCACAAAGATTTCCCAGCAGAATCAACTCTTCCAGTCCAAGGAGTTGCCCCAGTGGCAGGAGAGGCCAGGGAAAAAACAGTTTTTTACTTTAATAGTTACAATCTCTCCAGGTCAATAAAACTTCAATATTTCCTTCCCAGCACCTCTTCTGACACTAACATGGAAGCAAGGCAGCACATTCCATCCAAATACCCTCCCTGCTCCGGTGAACAGACTGCAGCAGCAAAAACTCCATCCAAACATCCACTGCATGGAAAAGGAAGAGAAGTTAAACTCACCCAGTCTCCTCCTTTACCACATTTGGGTGGGCGAGGGGGAAGGGGAGGAATAGGAAGACTCTGGCTCCCGTTGGCTGGAGGTTTAATCAAAATAATTGTTTTCAGCCCTGTCTAAATTTATCCTTCTATGTCATCTGCACCCTAGCTTGGATCCCAGATTTAAGAGGCAATCCCTGATGAATGGCAAATTACTGACTGCAGAACTCTTTTGCCAAACGATGCATCTGCTGTGGGTTTGTAAATGTGAGCTGATTTCTAAGTGCTGGAGCAGCTCAAGCTAATTTCTCTAACGAACCTTCCCCTCTCATTCCACAGCTGCTCTGGTATTCCATGTTCCCGCTCTGCCATGGACAGAGCTCGTGGTACGAGACATAACCAGGATGATTGTGTGGTTATATCCCTGTTTTCCACACAGTCACGTGGCAAAGGTAGGCTTTTTAGGACACATTTAACAATTCTGGCCATCTAAGGCAAAGCAGATTATCACTATTCCACGGCTTCTAAAAATTCATGCATTAGATGAAGACATATTGGAAATGTCAAGTGTTTGTTCATTTTCATTCTGTAGGGAAGGAAAAATGATGACAATGCCATCTGTTAGATGATTTGAAACTCCACATTGAAGTGTGGAATAAACCCTGAAACCAGTCAAAGAACTGCTTTATCACTGCAAAGTGGGAGCCACGGGAGTAAGAATGGAGAGAGGACCTGCAGTTCCTGCATGCAACTGGCAGAACACTCAGGAGTTAGGAAGTTAACTTTTAATGACAGAAAGGAGAGTACAATTGATGCTTAATAGCCTGAATGGTCTTTCTGTAAATGCATTTTCTGTACCGGAGTCACTCTGTAGCACCACTGCCTTTCTGAGGATCATGCTGAGGTGATGGATCTGAAAATCATGATGGGAGCAAGATGGTATTGAAATTTCTGATGTGGACCGAGCCTCAGATTGCTCAAACGGAGGGATTATGATCCTCCAAAGCAGATAACTCTGCCAAAGGGAGATTGCAGGGATTCAGGGAGCTGTGTAATGGAGCATTATTTGCTCTGATCTCCATAGTTTTCAATTCACTTAGGGCACTCCAGATCACGGGAGTTTAAGTTAAAAATATAATAATAAAGAAAATATCTTTGCTGAAAGTTTTCTTGCTCTGGACAATTAGTCTTGAGTATGAAGGATAGAACCTCTTAACTGCATTAAGGGAAGTCTCAGCTGCTTCACTGGAGTTAATGGCTCATCTATCAAAGATGTGGATAAACCTTCTTCCGTGGAAGGCAAGGATCTGGTCCATAGGATATGTTAGCAGAGAGATGCTGTGGATCACACAGGATCAAACTATTTTTGGTCCTAATTCAACAAGTTAAAAAACCCATTGAAATAACTGGTAACAAACAGGGGTTTTTTAACATATAATTTCTTCTTTATTTTTTAGAAGTGGGAAAATCTCCTGACAAAAGCTCAGCTCAGGTAAACACTGACCTGAGAAGTGCATTAAAATTTAAATCAAAGTAACACTGAGTCTTATTGGAGTTTGTTTGCTTTCCGAGACATAATCATTAAAAATGAGAAGTGCCTTTTCCATGATTGGTGTTTACACTCCAGGAACACTTGGAGAGGCTCAGAAGGATTCCCAGCCTCATTGTGCTGGTGTTCTGAGCACATGTAACAAAAAGTCCCTCCTCTAATGAGTTTATAGTCCTGGTTAATGAGAAGCAGCTGAAATGAGTAAAGGAAGTTTAATTACTTACACATTTCATGTGAGCACAAGACTGGGAATCAGGAACTTGTGCCTCAGTCCTGGCTCTGGAATGAAGTATTTCTCTGTGGAACTGTAAAGTGAGGATAATATTTCCTTATCCTGGTCCTTGTCTAGCTGGATTAATTATCAAAAGTCTGTAAAGTGCTCTGAAGAGGAACAGTGTAAGATTATCAACAAACTTTCAAAATTAACCTTTGTTCCCTTTCCTGCTCCTGAAAATGTTGTGGCCTCTCAGTCCCCTCAGTGTGATCTTATCTGCATCTTCCACAACTTGATCTTCAAAGGGTTCCAAAGTGCCTCACAAATAAAATGTGTCCGGACTTCCAGATCCTCAGAAGGGAAGGGAATTCTCGTGGTCACTTGGCAATGCCTGGACAGAGCATGGAATTGGTCCTCAGCCATCTGAGATCCAGGCTGGCATTTGGCACATGCTCCAAGCTGGGTTTAAACCCTACGGAAATGGCTCTACTTGGATCCTCCAGGAGGTTCCCTGTTCCCTGCCCATGGAAGAGGGTTGGAATGAGATGGTCCCTTTAAGGTCCCTTCCAACACAAACCACTTGGGATTGGTTCTATGATCCACCATACATTTATCAACTTGGGGAAAGCCTCAATTTTTCTTCCCATCTTTATCTTTTCCATGTATTTCCCCTGATACTCTGTGGAAATCCCCAAAGAAATAAAGGAAAACAAAGGGTCTGGGGAAGGAAACTCTGCTCAGCTGCTTTATCAGGAAGTTTGAGCAGAGCTAAAGTGGCTTGTTCTACAGACTGTCAGCGTCCAGTTAAAATGGATTCTGTCCAGTTTGTCACTGGCTCTGTGCTCTTCCCTCCAGCTATAAAACACCCTCCAGACAACCCTTCAGACCTGTGAATTTGGGGCTTTGTGATCCTGAGAACTGCTAAGTGCTTACAGTGCTCCCTGAAGCTGGTGGGAACTCCAGGTGCTTGGCACAGAGCTGGGTAGAGCTCTGTGTTTGCAAAATAAAAATAACTGCACAATTCTTCCACTCCATAATCTCAGATAAAGCCCTGAATTCCATTCCCTGCCACTGGGAATAATGCCCCATAATGAGTATTTGTGGAATAATGTGTTTACAAGTTGTGACCAAGCTTATCCCCCTGTGTGCTGAGATTTGGAGCACAAGCCCAGCCTAAATCAATGCTGAACAAGAAGGCAGGAGGAAAACCAGGAGTGCAGTTTAAATCCTGCAGTTCCTTTAACAGGCAAGCCTGTACATCCCCTTGGAAAAACAGAGGGGCCGGTTCAGCCTCCTTTCATCTACAAATAGCATCAGTGATCACAGCCCTGAGGTAAGGCCAGGAGTTGGGAACTCTATTTCGATTCCAAGAGAGAGAATCACGGCAGAAAGTGTTTGTCTGTGTAACTAAACGTGACTGGCACTTGTTCACAGCCACTGCAAACCCAGGGCAGCTCTTCCTGCTGCCAGCACAGGGCCTGGCACGGAGCAGGACCCGAGGAGACAAGAAGCCCAGAGATGGTTTTGTGTCCTCCTGCCCTCTCTGAGATGAGAAATAGAATTTGGCTCATGGACATTTTACATTATTGTCTTCAAGTTTAATGGGAACATCCTGCTAACGTGAATGGAGGAGTATTCAGGACCTCTACTGGCAGCAAGTTCATGCATGGAATCCTGGAAACTCTGTTCCTTTTCCTTGTATTAACCTTTCCCTTAAGCAACAGCAACCAATGTTCCCATCTGTCAAACTCAGGCACGAGTATATTGAGGAATAAGCCTAAACTCATTTTAATCACTTCCAAGATATGCCGAGGAATATAAAGGATTAAATATCTCACATTATCCTGGGGCCTTTTCAAACTCCAGTCAGAGAAACAGCACTGCAAGAACTCATTGCTTTTAAAGCCCTGGTTCTTCAGTTCCTTCCACAGCTGGAAAAAGCACAGAAATGGGAGCCCCTGGGAACCATCAGAGTGGCTCTCCAGGTTTACATGGAAGGTTCTCCATGGCTTTTTGGTGATTTGTTGCATTCAGCACAGGTGAATTTCCTGCTTCTGAGCATTTCTACAGCAATTTGGCTGGAAAACCTCTTAAAGCAGCCAAAGGTTACGAAAGCAGCTTTACTGTGTGGCTCTTGGACCTGCTCTGGTGGTGTGAGCAGAGCTGGGGAGAGGAGCCATCAGGATGGGAAGTACAACCTGCCCTAAGAGAGTCTGGGCACTTCCATAACATTCCTGACTCCGGGAACTCGGAGACCAAACTCCTCCTGTGTGGAGGGAGTTGTTTATAACAGACACACAAGGCCTAGACCCTCTGCTTGCCTATTAAGGCAAATCCTTAGGTGAGATCCGTGCCCCCCAGAGCCTCGGCTCCCGGGATTTGTGCCTGCAGCCGGACGCAGGAAGCAGCAGCAGCAGCTCCACCAAAGTGCTGTGCCAGCAGTGCCCCCGTTTGCTTTCCCTGGCACCATGTGGGAAGATGAAGAGGAGGCCAGAAACACAGGCTCTGTGCCAGCTGCCAGCCACCCATGCTAGAAAAACATTTCCTCGGGATCTTCCATCTATTCCAAATGCTGTGTGCTGGACTGGTGGCACAAACAGGAATCTTGGCCTTCTGTCTCTGTGTGCTAAGTTTAACTCCATCTCTAATTGCCTTAGTTTATTTTTAAGCCCTTCTTGAGTCGAGGCAGCGGGTTCATTAAGTACAAGAGATTTTAATCTTGTTTCAGGAACTCATTAAATGCCTGGCAGGAAAAAAAAAGGAGGAATTCAGGGGCCATCTGGTGGCTGTTGGGCACAGCACTGCTGGCCACAACCTTGGCATCAGCCCAACAGGGAGAGCACCTGGAGCCAAGCACAACCCAAACTCGGCTCTGGTATCCGAAAAAAATTAGTGTAGGAAGTTTTCAGTGATTTTTACAATTAATGGGTTTTTTTAAAGCTATGTTAAAATAATAGTAAGGGCTAAATGCTGTTATAATTACATTCATACAGATGCAGATGCTTTGGTTCGGTGTCAATGAAAACATTTGGTCACAGGTGATTTGTACTACCAGGATCACCTTTGGAGTAACACAGATACAGAAAAATTCAACTACTTTGTCACAAAATCGTTATAATCATAAAAATATTTTAGAGGTTTCCTCAGCTTCTCCAAATAGATGTACTGCACCACATTTTGGGGGATAAATGAGCATTTCTGTAAGGAAGTGGCACAAAACCTATTCCTTCATGAGTGGTTGATCAGGCCTTTGTACGTTCTTTAAGTGGAGACACTAATTCGACTTTTTTACAGTCCTTTTCCTTTATGCATTCCACCCAGCAATAAAAGTGGTGTATTTTTAAAAAGTGCTGAGACCATCACCTCAGTGCAGTCATGTGAGCAGCTCCAGTGGAGCTGGGGAGGTGCCCAAGTGCTCTGGTCCCACTGGTGAAATGCTGGGTTGGGATCTCAGGACCCACAACGTCCTTGAACAACCCAAAGATGGAAGAAAAGGGCAACTTCCAATGTTGATGTCAGCACTATTGCCTTAAAAAGATCAAAACACCCATGGAACAAGCAATGGCAATCACAGGCACCTATTTAAGGAAGACAGGTAAAGAATCAAAAGCATTTCACTGACAATTTGCAGATCAAGGCACCTCCTACTTAAAAATAACTTCTGGGGCCAGTAACTGAACTAAAAATACCTGTACAAGTTTTGGAAATCAATCCCTACTTTCAGGCAGAGCGTGCTGATGCAGGGTAACTGTCCCAGCAGCAGAATGTGCAGCACTTCAGCACCACCGTGGATGGTAAGTATGGATTTTGTCCAGGATTCTCCCCTGAAGAAATATCAGATCAAAGAGAGAACAAGGCCATCGAAGGGCAAGGAAGGATTTGACCATAATATATTGGTAATTTTGAGGCAATGCAAGTAGAAGATCTTGTGGCTGAGAATTCTACCTGACACCAGCGAGCTGAATCAATGGTGTGTTAACATAAAGAACCTGCTGATTTTGACAAAAAGGTGATGGAGCCTGTGTTTACAAGATGGAAAGGAAAGTACCCACATCATCTATTTGTTAAGGTAGAATGACTCCGTTGTGCCTGGATGTTTTTGTTTGTAAGGCGCTGTAAGGCTGAGCTGCACTGAGATGAGGATCATGGTAATATAATTACTAATACAAGGTTAGCCCAAGTGATTGTGAATGCCAAGAAAAATGAGGTGCCTCAGTATGAGTCAACACATTCATTTCCCAACCACTCTGGCTGCGTAAGGGAGATAAAACAGGGTTTATAAGGGGCTGGTTACAAGGTGGCTCCTAATAGCTCTCCACAACATTATCTTGTTCTGCCATATGATAAAGCAATAAATGGAGAATCAAGCTGAAGCCCTGCTGAAAGCACCTACTTTGTCCCAGTAATAAAAGAGATGAATCCAAGCTAAACTCGAGTTGTTCTGTGTTAACTGAATTCCAGGGCTGGATGGGAAGTGTCAGGGCCATGCAGGGGTTTGGCTGCAGTGTTCAAGGCCAGGTCTGACACAAGCTCAGGTGTGTCACTTCACACGGGGCTGCTGGGAAAGGAGCCCTGTGAAGCTGCTTTGTCAGCAGAGACATTTCTCATGGTCCTCGACGAGCTGCAAACAGCTCTACCTCTGCCTGGCCTCACCTGCACCGACCCTGCACTGCTCTGAGTTTGTGGCTCCAGCTCAGCCTTCTTTCATCACTCCAGACCCTCTGGGTGATCACTGGCTGACCCTGGGTCCTGTCCCTGCCTTGGCTTTCTGCCCTTGATCTTGGACCCTCCTCATTCCCCCACATTTGCCAACCGGCCACCCTCACTGGGGCTGCTCTGCTGCTCCTTGGGGACTGTGGGACTGCTCTCACTGCTGGTGAGGACTGCCCTGCCTGCCTTGCTCTCACCTGCAGATCCTGCTTTGCCTTCCCCAAAGGGTTCCTACTGACAGAGGGCAGGGTTAGGTGGGATACTGGGGAGAAACTGTTCCCTGGGAGGGTGGGGAGGCCCTGGCACAGGGTGCCCAGAGCAGCTGTGGCTGCCCCTGGATCCCTGGCAGTGTCCAAGGCCAGGCTGGATGGGGCTTGGAGCCACCTGGGATAGTGGAAGGTGTCCCTGCCATGGCAGGGGGTGGCACTGGATGGGCTTTCAGATCCCTTCCCACCCAAACCAGTCTGGAATCCTGTGATATCCTTAGAATAACCTGCTTATGCTGCTCCTGACATAAGACTCAGTTCTGAGTCTGGCAAAAGCTACCACCATTATCTGGATCCCACCTGATGGGAATGTGGTAGGAAAACAACATCAGCACTAAGTTACTAATCATAATAAGCAAGATGAATGAAGTGATCAAACCCATTTCATTTTACTGCTTTACATACTGGGAGCATTCCTTCTGTCTCCCTCCTCAGTAACACTGCTCAAATACTGAAACAAACCCTGTGTTGTTCCTCTAAACCACTAATTCATCCTGACCCTACAGCAAGGATCACACTACCACTCTTCTGGCTTTCACAGAACTCTGGATGCTTACCTTAGTTCTGACCCAGACCCAAAGGTTAAAATGTGGTTAGGGGGCCCAATTTCAGAAGAGATCAACTCATGCCAGTCTTAAATTTCACTGCAAGTTTGGGTGGTGCAGGGAAGGGGGAAAAAAAACCAAAACCAGAACATAGCATTAAAAAAAATCAGGTTCTTCCCTGAATTCTTTTTAAGACTAAGAGGTGGGCCAGATTGCCCAAGTAGTCAGACCCCTAAAGACATAGCCTTGATGGGCAGAATTCTTAGAAAGAGCCCACTGATTTCCCAGGGAACTGGCACCTGCATGTCTTGAAAATCCACTGGATCTCAGCCCCTTTCTTAGCAGCTCAAGTGCCCCTGGAAGTTAATCCTCAGTCTCCCACATTACCTGCACTGTGCTCAAAGTGCTCTCCCCAACCCTGACTCTCAGAGTGAAGCTGAGGACAGAGTTTGACTGAACTGGGTTAAGGAAAAGGAGACAGCACATTACATCTGCTGTTACATTTTAGACAAGAACTCTAATGTAACCCTAATGCAGCTTTTTAAATTTCCTTTGCCAGCCTTCCCAGCACCTCAGCTACAGTAATTGCCGAGTTTCTAAACTTTCCTTCTGATTATTATTCAATTCAATTATTTATGTACATTATAAATGGTCAGAGGAATTCTGGAAACTATGACAAGTGTTCCAGATCTGAACATCTATCACTGCCAAAACAAAGGACTTACAAAACAAATTTGCAAGTGTGCTACTCTGTCAAACACTGGGGCTTGTTCTTTGAATATACATGTTTATATATAGATATTAGATATTTTCACTGTGACATAGCTGCCAAATTACAGGGGCTTTTAGTTTCAAATGTCAAAACAGTCAAGTTTTTCTGTCTGTGTTCATAAAAAAAGGAAGAAAAGAAAACCCTGTTCAAATTCAAAGAAAAAATACTGCTATCAAGGTGGATTTCAAGTCATCTTGTAAAGGACTGTTGTATTTGATAGATTATGTTGATACTTTTTTTATTCTTAATTTCAATAATGAATATTTCTGAATAAGAACTAAGAGCAGAGTTGCCCAGACAACACAGTTATTATGGATTGTGCTGATCTGCTTTTACTGACAGTGCCTTGGGACGTCAGGCAGGTTCCCCTGGAGCAGGCTGGCCCTCAGTTTGGAATCATGGAATGCTTTGGGTGGGCAGGACCATAAAGCCCATCTCATTCCATCCCCTGCCATGGGCAGGGACACCTGCCACTATCCCAGGCTGCTCCAGCCTGGCCTTGGACACTGCCAGGGATCCAGGGGCAGCCACAGCTGCTCTGGGCACCCTGTGCCAGGGCCTGCCCACCCTCCCAGGGAAGAACTTCTCACCAGTACCCACCTAACCCTGCCCTCTGGCAGGTGCGACCCCTTGTCCCTTGTCCTGTCACTGTCCCTTGTCCCGTCACTGTCCCTTGTCCTGTCACTGTCCCTTGTCCTGTCACAAGTCCCCCTCCCTCTCCCTGGGCACTGGCAGCAGCTTGCACAGGCAGCAGGAGCCTAGGCTGGGGAGACATGCCCATGTTCCTGCTGCCACAGCTGGAACATCATCCCATCTCTGAGGGGAATATTTACAACTTCAGTTCCAGCACAGACAAAGCACAGCACCGAGCCCATCCTCATTTTACTGGCATCAGCACAGCAAATATGGGAAATGACCAAATTCAGAGGGATCTTGCATTGCCTGGTGCACTGTCAGGAAGGAGAGAGCAAGGCCCACGTGGATTTCTGAGGAGCAAGTGAGTGTCTGCACCTTAATAAGGGCTAACTGGAAGTGGGTGGTACCTGCCAGCAGCCAGGGAGGAGCAAATCCAAAGGATCCACAACCTTTACATCTCCAAGGCAGAGCTCTGGGCACTGTGCTGTCCTTGTCAAAGCAGGCTGGCAGAGGGAAACTCAGCTGGGAGCTTTTGAATCCTTTATTCCTCCTCACTGACTAATCCAGAGCTAAATAAAACGAGCTTTTAAATCTCAGTAATCAATTTACAAAACAAACCTGAATGGTCCAGCCCCAAATTTAGGGCTGTGAAGTCTTTCAACTTCTGCACTGACAGAAGAGCTTTGTTATTGGCAGTAGCCCAAATAAATCATTATGGTGGATTCGTGGTGATTCTGCAGTTCCTCAGCTCCTCTCACCTTCTCACCTGGCCTTGTGTTCAGCAAAATCAGTGCATGGATGAAGCAGGACTGCTTATCATGGAATCACAGAATGGTTTTGGTTGGGAGTGATCTTAGAGCTCACCTCATTCCAACCCCTCTACTAAGGGCAGGGACAGAGAGAAATCTTCTGAGGGGAAACAACAGCCCTATCCTCCAAGCCATATTTAGGCTTTGGGAAAAATCAGGATCATTTCATACCCCCTTAATCAGGAGTAAAACCTATTATTAAACCCACGGTCCTCAAAACCTACCCACAGAAGTGAACTATAAAGCTGCTGGGGGCAGGCAACGAGACAGGACTCAGCAGAGACAGTAAAAACATTTCACTTTTCTGGAAAAAGTTACGAAAAATCATGTGGGAGACTCTGGCTCCCGTGAAGTAGATGACACTGAGGCCACTGATTTCAGCAAGCCCTGACAGGTCAGAACTGGAGGGCAGCTGCTTGGGGAGCTCTCCCTGCACAGGACAGTGCAAATTCTTCTCTCTTAGTGAGACAGAAGAGCTGTAGGGCTGCTCCTCTCCTCAGGTCATGCTGCTCCATAACAAAGAGATTTGAAATAATGCAATAGAAATGACATTTTGTTCCCAGTTGCCCGTGGCAGGGAGCCCCTGGAGGCCCAGCCTAGCCTGAGCCACTGACCATGTGGAACAGGAGCGGGGTGTTCTCTGCCATGGGCTGCGTCCCACACACCGAGCGCACAGGCTGCCACTGCTCCAGCTGCTCCCGCAGTCTGCGTCTCCTCTGCCTCTCTTTCATCTCCTCTTCCTTTAGGGATTGCTCTCTTTCACTTCCTTCTCTCCTGAAAAATACACAGATTAAGCTTTTCACTTGGGGAAAAAAAGCCACTTGTTCGTGTGGTTGCGCTTCTTTTCTTCTCATATTTACGGCACACACTTGAGGGGGAATCATGACATGGAAGGCTAAAATAGATTTAGAAAGCAATTTCTGGTGCTTCTGTGGGGGGACACAAGAACTTGTCAGTGGATGAAATCATCTCTCCAAGAAGAGAAAAACCTCAAAGAAAAGGAGTGAGAGATCAAACTTCTGCTAAGTGGTGATGATCTACCTGGCGATCAAAACTCCTTTAAGCAGAGATGTGTTTGTGATGTCACTCCCCATCCCCACACCAAGATTCCCAGTCTAACCCCATTTCCTTTCCTATCTGCTATAGGATAGGACAGAGATAAAGTTTCCCTGACCCCAAGACCTCCCATCTCTCTATATCTGGATGCCTGCAGAAAATTTCATCTGCCATTTCCATGGCAAACACAAAGTTCAATTTCTTCTGAATTCTTCCAGCCCCAGGTGCCCCAGCAATAATTAGAATAGCAAGAAAGAAAACTGAAATCAGCTAAAATCATTGAATTATTACTCAGAGACAATAAATAACCCACATTTTTGCCTGGCCATGGGCTGCCATCTCAGGCTAACAGGTAATCAAAATGGAGTTTAGCATTTCTGATAGAAGCAATCAGCTAAATGTCAGGAATTCCAGAGGGAAAAAATCCCTGCAAGCAACCACCTTCCATTTAAAGCAAGTACACAGGAGCTGAGGTGTCTAAGTGGCAGGGCAGGTTAAGTGTTTAACTCTGACACAGTAATAGTCTCCAGAGCAGGCAGATCCTAATTCTTTCCAGGGCTCATATGTCAAAGTCAGAATGTTAAATTTCACTCTGAAAATAGCAGGATATAACCTTTGAAAAGGCAGCATAATGGAGCTCTCCCAAATAGTTGGGCAGGTGCACAACCACCTGATTTCACTTTGAAATTAGACCTTCTGCAGAATACACTACATTAAACTAAGCCCAGGAAGGCAGAGGCTCAGATAACTCTGCCACTTCCTCAGTTGATATCACTCTCATTTCTATTTTTTAAAGCTTTCCAAGATATTCCTGTGGCATTCCTCATGGGTGTACTTTGTAACTCCGAGATCTTGCACTTTTCTTGGTGCCAAAGAGTCGGAATTCCTTTGGAAGAAAAAATTACAAGGGGAAACTGATACCTCTTCCAGTTTGTAAAAGGTTTTATACTGAGAAACAGAATCAACCATTTTCCATTCCTTCTGGGAACACAACAAAAATAAGCTTCAGTTGGAGAGAGGATAATTTAAATTAGGCCTAATGAAAATCTTTACAACTCTAAGGCTAATTAAACAGCCAAATGTATTACCTGGGAGTCAAGGAATCCTCACCACTGAGGATTTCAAGAGCAAGTTCTATAAAGATCTGCCAGCAGAGATTAGATTTTACCTCACTCTGTATTGGCACAGGGAGACTGACCCTTCCAGACCTATTTTCTAGGAAGCTGTGCTTGGGAAATCTCAGTGCTGTTGTTCCTAAAGGAGATCAACACTGGGTTATCCTGCTCTGCTACAGAATAAAAGCTAAAGAAAAAGGCTCAGTTTACAATGTGCCATAGCTCATCTCATCCCAGGCCCCATTGAGGCTGCCTCTAACCCTTCCAGCAGTAGCTGCCAGGACTGTTGTTCTTTCCAGGTAACAAAACCAGCCATCCTTTGGCTCCGACTCACAGCCCAGGTAAGCAATGTTCTTTAATCCTGGACAATTAGAGAAGCCACATCCAAACCCACTGATTATTTTTCTTGTGGGATACCTTGGCAATTCTGCTGTAATTAGAGGAGACTCTGGAGCATTTCCTGCATTTTGAATCTTCTCAGCTTCCATTTTATTCTCTTTTTCTGTGTCAGCTCCATTGCCCCCATGGCTTGAAAAGGGGGCGCTTTCCTTCTCTGGTTCCAACCTCAGCAGTTTCCTGGGAACCACCTCATTTGTCTCTTGGCTTACTTCACGAGATTGGTTTTGACTTATATGAGAGGAACCTCTGTCCTCCAGCCCTTCTGGCTGCAGTTTGTCAGCTGGAACAGACACTTTATGAAGAAGCTCCAAGGCCTCCTTCCGGGCTGCTCGGAGCTGTTGCAGTAACAGGCTTTTCCCTGAGCAATTCATCCTGCAAAGGAAATAAAAACCGGATTTCATCAGGATAAAGCATTATAGGAATAAACTCAATCTCTGAGGAACTCCTCATACAAGGGAGAGCTCAAAACAAGGACTGGGCATCTACAGGAACAGTAACTGTGGGTAACAGCAGCACCAGCACTCAGGTGACACCAACAGGGCCAGAGCACAGAACTGATCTTCCTGGCAACTTATTTACCTCTTCTGCATTCAGGCACAACACAAACACCTACCAGAAGAGCCCTGAACAAGTGTATGATTGGCATGGAAATCAGAGCCTATAGATTTTTGTCCCCTTTGGATACAGGGGGTGGGGTTCAAATACATGCAGATGAAAAGGTTTTTTCTAGTAATTATTAGAATTTTTGAGTGTTTGGCTTCATTTCCTCAATGAGACTGCTAAACTGTCAGCAAGCACGCTATCGTGATAGTGGAATGTCCTGTCATGACATAATGTGCATGTACAGGATAATAATTCCTGTTTAATAATTTGTTCCAGATAAAAGTGAAACTGGATTGACCCCTTGAGACTGAGATCAGAATCCTGCCCTGCTGAGACCAAGAGGATTTCTTATTTACAACCAGAACTGAGCAGCATTTGCCCGGCATTACATTTGTGCATGTTCTTTAACAACATTAAGGTGAATCAGAATCCAAGCTCTGCTCTCCATCAGTGCAGATTTACCCTGATGGAACTGCTGAATTTGTGCCAGTGCCAGGGAGAGTTCCCCAAGCATCACCTTATCCCTGCTTTTTACTGGGTTTGGATTAGATGTTCTAAATTACATTGTTTGGGATCTGTTCCTTGTCAGATCATCTCCTTCTTCCAAGCCATTAAAGAAATGTAAGTGGCTGGCACAACAAGACACATGTTCTGCCTGTCCCCTGCACTGCTGTGGTTTGAACTTCCAGGCTGCAGAACTCCAAATGGAATCCAGAGCATGAATGCAGGAAGATGGTTAAACTTGACACCTCTGCTTCACATTAAACAAATGTCTAATAACCTAGGGATATGAATCCATGAATTTAGCAACAAAAGGCTGACATCTCTGCCTGTGGAGGAATTTACACTTTAGGATTCCACCCATCACACTCTGTCCCCTTTCCCCTCCAATTAAGGAGAATTGGGAGTGTCCCTGCCCATACAATGTTGTCAATATTCTCTTTAAATCTCTATCCATTCTAGCCTATTTTATTATTTCTAAAAATAAAAGCTTGTCTGAGTCAACTCCCTACAACATTTCCAAAGTTTGGTTCTGAGTCATGTCAAACACAGTTCTAGTGTCACTCCCACAGGTCTGGAGAAAGAACCACATTTTCCAGCCCCCAGGGCACCTCTGGTTGTGTTTTGAGCTGTCCCAAGCAGCTGGACAGGTGCAAGTACTGCCTCAAGGATCAACAGCTATTCTCTAGCTTTGGTAGCTTTACCATGCAGCAGGAAAAGAGTGACCTCCTGGGGACACACTGGAGCACTTTCATTACTGGGTTTTTTGTTTGTTTGGTTGGTTGGTTTTGTTTTTGTTTTGTTTTGTTTTGTTTTCTGATTAGACCAGGAATGGAGATATTTAAGTTCACTCTGATCACTGTAAGAGCAACTCTTTCAGTTTCAGAAAAAAATTAATATCATATCACTTGAACCAAAGTCTTGGTAAGGAATCTTACCTTCTCCTTTCTGCTTCATCCTCAATTGTCACAGTCTCTTCTTCAGAGGAGGAGCTATCACTTGCACTGTGAAACAATCAGACCATAATTAATTAACCCTATTCCAACTGAGTGTTGGCTCTTGGTCATTTCTAGGATGCAAATCTAGAAAATGAGGAAAAAGAGAGAGAGGCTTCCAGGAAAGATCTCCAGGTGTTATGGACAGTTCTTCACACTATTACTCTAGCAAAAAGAAAATTAAAATATGCAAGTAACTAGACCAAAATGTTTACCTGTTTATTATCTATTAGCTGTTTATTAACTACAAGGTTTCTTCTTATGACAGAGGTGTGAAAGAACATTTTTAAAGTTACATTTCACAAGTATGAGATTCAGAAAGGATTAAGTTTCTCACTTTTTGTTACTTATTTCTCACTCCCAATAAAGCCAGGATTTACCTTTGTTCCTCTTCAGGGAATGTCAGTGCCTTCTGTGGCTCAGCATCTCTCAAATCTATATACACAGTTGCAGGTTTTGGCAGGCTCTGGAATCTCATCCTGTCCATCCTCAGAGAACTTGGTGGGGATGACAGCCAGGCAACATCCCTACACACAGAAAACACCACCTCAGCATATCCTCTGCCTTATCCACACGAGAAATCCTGCAGGGAGTGGATTAGGATCAAAACCAGACTGAGAAAGGAGCTTTGTGCTTGGCTACCACACAGAATCCAACTCTGCTTCTGCCTACTACCAAAATTCAAGGATTCAGCTTCCCCCAGGAACAGAGATCACAGGCAGGATGAAGAGGGATATTTAGTTCTGAAAATGTGACACCACTGAATTGTTCTGGAGAACAAAGGCAGGCACGTATGGCAGCAGAGAGATCACAACTTTTAACATCTCAGTGTAAGAACAAGTCCTCTCTGCCTCTTCTGGCAATTCCATTTTATCCTCCCAGGCATACAAAGTGCAAATCATCCTAGTGGTTCTCCCTGCTCTGGCAATGAGGATATTTCCTACCTTCCCCTCCACTTTTTCCCTCATTATTTCCTCTGTGCTGCCACCACTGATGTTGTTTCCTCTGAACAGCCTGAAAATGCTCTTCCTTCACACAGAAACCTCCAAGAAGCACTGACATCTCTACTGATGCCCACAGAAAATTATCCTGTGTATTTCTGCTCAATTGAAGCACCAGTAAGAGACACTGGTACCGTAGATGACAAAAAAGATGAGCAGGATAATTGGCTCAGCCTCGTTTTCCTGCCTTTCCCATTTATCCCAAGTGTCTGGTAAGGTCTAGACAAAGGTTGATGGAGAAGCCAAGGTGTTTATCATCAAATGTATCTGAATGACTGAGTATTCCAACTCCAATATCAGCTTTCTGCCAGGCTACAGTGAAAAACCCCTATGGAAGACCAGGAGTTCCCAAGTATCCATTCTGGCAGCCAGGATTAGCTGGGGTATGTGACAGAAAAGGATCTACTTATTGTCCTGCTGTCCCTGCAAGGAGCAGAGTGTGGCTGGTGCCCCCTCACAGAGAGGGGACCCTGTCCTGGACTGCCTGGCACACAGCTCTGCCAGCCTCTCCATGAGCTCATCTTCAGACTTCCTCCTGAAGGTCTCTGCGGAAGAGCAACAAAATACTCATCAGTTGTGGTCTTCTGCCATGGAATCACCCAATATTCCCCATGTTCACACTGTCCCTTTTCCTACAGCCTGGCAGCAGTGGAAGGATAAAGATAATATTGTCATCTGGCTCGTCTGGCCCATGGCAGGCCACAAAGCACTGGCTTCAGGCTAAGAAACCTAGATGAAATCTTGAGGGAAGCTAATTAAACATGTTTTTAAGAAGCATTTAAAAAACCCACTATGATTTCAGCATTTAAAATTATGCTGCAGGGAATGACTTAAATACAGGAACCTGAGTTTTATTTCTTTTTATGCACTTTCAGCTAGTGACATTACCATAATGTGCTGGGAAGAAAGCAACTTCTGCACGAGTTTCATCTCTCTGCTGCTCCAGCTCCTCAAGATTCTTGTCTAGATCCGATTTTTCAGTATTCTGAAAGAAGACGAGAGAAATGTGATGGAAAGGTTACTCCCAAAAGATCACCCCTAATTTCAGTGCCAGCTTGCTTTCAGCAATTCCAGAGGAAGTGCTGTAAGGAAAGGAATGCACTTGTTATATCCCTTCAGACAGTGCACCCCTCCAGCTACTTCAGCTACTTCTGCTGAGGCTTTTTCTCTGAGAATCGTGAGCCCTTTTGATAAGACTACAAAAAATCACTGGAGACAGTGGAACAGATTTAAAAGTGGCCTGATACAAGGCCAAGCATGTGCATTCTGATCCTGAATAATGTGAGAGCTTCTCACTGCCACCCACAGGAGAAGGACTTCTGGCTCTACAGTTCTTTGAGATGAGCCTTTTCCTCCCCCTCCAGCTTCTGAGCAGGGTAAATTCCCATTCCTCTGGGTACAGTCAGTATCAGATGATATCTCACAGCCGCTCACCCCACCCTGAAGAGAGGATCATGCATTTCCTTGCTCTGAATCCACATGCCCTGGCTGACGGCACACTCCCACTCCCAACTCAGGTAACAAGAGGCTGCCATGAAAGTCCACAGGCATTTAAATCACACACTGCTTTCCCCTCTGAACATTATTTGAAATTGAAATTTTAATGAAAAGTATCCACACCCATATGAAATATGATCACGAGAAATTAGAAGTGCTTACGAGTTTTACGGAAAGGAAGGGGGCTGTGGGTTGTGACGATGACACCACTGCCACAAGCATGCACTTCACACAACCACTCGTGGGCTTTAAAAAAGCAGAAACAGCCTCCAAACCCAGCAGTTTCACCTTGTAAAACCTCCAGCATCTGCCCCTCTTGTTGAAGAGAAGGTTCTCCCTCCTTCCTGAGCAATAAATCTTCACACGTATCTGAACCTTGATTAGATCTATTCTAAAACTGCAGCACTGGTTTAAGTTCCAGAAGGCCCAAAAGAAAAAGAGGTGAAGGCTTCCACAATTCCATTTCTAATACAGAAAGGAACTTAAGAAAGAAAAATTTCAAATGAACTGATAGGAATCAAGAAGGAACTGTGTATTAGGTTTAGCAACTTGACACAAACTGAGGTACCTGCCTGAGCTGGGAACAACCCCCAGAGTGAGAACACACTGAGCCTGGTCTCAGAACTCACCCAAAACACAGTGACTCACTGAAGTCACTGATATCAAACAGGTTCTGAAAGGCAAATAGTGCCTCCTGAATTAACAGAGACACTGAATTCTCTGAGGTGAGCTGGGAATTAAATCCAGACCCACTTGAAAAAGATGCCCTTCAATGATGCAGCACAATTTAACTCACAGGCCAGCACCTGCATTATTTGCCTGGACTGGAACAGCTCTAACATCAAGAAGTTCATTTCTGTGAATACATGAAAGGGGAAGGGAAACATCTGTACTCTGACCTGTGGAAGGCTTTGAACAGAAAGGTCTGTGCTGATTAAGTCCTAATGAACTCAAAAATCAATACAGGCAGATGTGTAACTCAGGACTGAAGGGAACCACCTCCCCACCCTGGGCCACATCCCAGTTAACAGTGAGCTGCTCATCCCACCTGCCTTAGGAGGGTGAGATTTAGGACTTCAGGAAGAACCCTAAACACTCCCTCACCTCCAGCACTACATTCAAAGGCCAGAAAGCTCCCTGTTTAAATGCAAAGTCTGCCTGGGACCTGAAAAACTCCTTGCCTTCCCAGGGAAAGATGCTATGGTTGGCTTCCCTGAACCGTTCCACGGGCCTTGCTGCTGATCCGTGGCTTTTGCCAGGCTCTGGACTTGTACTGGCAGCTCAGGGACAGCTTTTGGTGCTTGGGGAACACACACCCGCTGTGGTGTGTCAGAACTGGGCACTCCAGTTCCTCGCTGCAGCAGGACTGTGCAGGCACCGCACTGTGCCCCCACCCCACAGGCAGCACTCCCCAAAGCTTTCCTTTAGGGCCCCTTGCCTGCACTGACAAATGGGTCACTTCTCCAAGATGCTCAGCTGAGGAGGTTTCTTCCTTTGCAAGTCTTCCTAGACCGCTGTTGATGCCATGGGCGGGAGGCTTGACATCCTGCTCTGGGGAAGGCTTCAGAATGATTTTGGAGAGTATTTTTGTCTCGATCAGCTTTTTTCTCTCCTCTTTACTGTACAGCTCTTCCACAGACGCTGCTGTGTTAAACCAGGAGATCCCTCTTTCCCTGGCCCATGTCCTGCCCAGTTCTTTCTCCTCAAGGTGATCTGTAGAATCTGCAGGAGACTCTTCAAGAACAGCTCCCTTTTGGCTTGGCATTTCTTCAGCCTGGCTGGCAGGTTCAGGGGCCTCATCTTTAATCATTTGTACATCTTTTTTTGCAATGAACTGGGCACCATCTGTTTTTTCCTGAAAGTCAAAACTTTCCAGGTCTCCGTTCCAGATCTCCCATGGAAGTCTTTCTGTCTCCTGGATTTGCTGCAGGTAGAAAAAGCACAAACATGCAGAAAGTCACACCTCCCTGAGCTTTGGAAGTGGATAATAATCCAAAACAGAGTGATTGGAAGGCAACAGCTCCAACTCAGACACCATATGGAAACAACCCACACCATATCCCTCATGGAAAATAGTGAGACTGTTTACTTTCCAGAAACTTTAATTTCAGGAAGTGCCAAACATCCTTTAAATTACTTTTTCTTACACATGCTCATTATTCCAACCCAAACCATTCTGTGATTCTATGGATTTATCTTCACCACTGAAGGAACAATGTGATTATTTAATCCCAGAAAAGCTGTTCGAAGAGTAAACTTCATACTTTTCCTCCTTCTTGCACTGTCCTTATTAATTTTCTAGACACATAAAATGATTGCACAGTGTTAGTTAGTGCACAGGAAAGAAAAACAGTAAAGGGACAATAAAAATTGCCAGGAGATGGGACAAAAAAGGCCTAAAATCTCAAGAACAGAGAAAACTTGAAAGGGCCACTGCAAAAAGAGGAAAAAATTTCTATTTTCTAGTGGGAGAAAATACTGAGGACTAAGATTTTCCAGTTCAGACAAATAGGTCAGACACCAGCAGCTGCCCACACTGGGGACAGCCAGAAGAGATGGGTGACAGTACAGCCCACACACAACAGTCCCAACCTGCTCCTGGGAGTCTTCCAGGGAAAACATCATCAGTTCTTCCGACAGGTCTGGAATTAAGTTTGGCAGGTCCCGCTGGAAGATGAAAAGCTCCTCATCACTCTCACAATCAGACTGCAAACAGGGGGGGGGAAAAAAAAAAAACCACGAGAAATTAAACAGGAGACTGCAATACTCACTGATACTGGAATATCTGGTTTGCAGTGACAACTCTCAGGCTGTCACCTCTTGAAGTGCAGACACAAGAAGTTTCCTTGTAATCACACCTTTACTAGACAGTCTGGTAGCCCAAAAACCATGAACCCAACATTTCAGCAAGCTACAAATGTAAAAAACGTGTAAAACATCGAATTCCCATGGAGGTTGATGACAAACATCCTGTTGAGAAAAGCAATGGAAAGTGTGGGAAGTTCTCTAACTCCCAGGTGATTCTCTGCACTACCTCACTCACCATCAGAGAGGCAAGAGCAGAGCTGCTCAATATTTTCAAGGGCCTGGAGGGACAGGACAAGGGGAATGGCTTCCCACTGCCAGAGGGTAGGGAGAGATGGGATACTGGGAAGGAATTGTTCCCTGCGAGGGTGGGCAGGCCCTGGCACAGAGCAGCTGTGGCTGCCCCTGGATCCCTGAAGGGTCCAAGGCCAGGCTGGATGGGGATTGGAGCAGCCTGGGATAGTGGAAGGTGTCCCTGCCATGGCAGGGGGTGGAACTGAATTAGCTTTAAGATCTCTCCAACCCAAATCATTCTGGGATTCTGGGATTCGCAGGGACTGGAAAGGCAAGACCTCACCAGGCAAAGCCCAGTCCCACAACACCCAAGAGGAACAAGCAGGACAGACCAGAGAGAGCAACCAGGCTGAGTCAAAACTCCAGATCCTTGGGCACTACTGGAGTGATGAGGCAGATCAGAGATCAAGCCTGAAAGTCAATTCACAGGTGAAGTCTGGATCAAGCAGGACCCTAACTACAAACCAAAACTCCCCTAACGTACCTCAGAGAGGGAGTGAAGGGCCAGAGCTGAGCTTAAATAGAGCAGCTGGGAGCCCCAGGTGAGGCCAGGCAGGGCCATGAAGGCATTTCACTGCCCTCAGGACCCTGATTCCTGTTCAGAATGCAAATGGCATCTGTGTTTGGTTGGGCAGCATTTAGATAGCTCTGAAAATCCCTTTTCTAAACATCAGATATGCACTGGAGATGAATCCTAATGCATGGACACCAAAGGGACATTAAGCACCTCCTCAGCAGTCAGGACACAGCTTTCCTGCTTGTCCCTTTGTTTTGCAAGTGTGCATTTTTGGGAATTCACACTGCAGAGAATCCTCTCTGGTGTCATCAACTTAACACGAGGCCAACTGCAACAGAACATCTTTCCTCTTAATAAATTGCATATCAGGGTAATGGAAGAGCTTCAGGGCACAAAACACATTTGTGAGTGCCATTTTTGGAGGTGGGAGCAGAGCACGTTCAGGTGACAGCTCTCAGATGCACAAACGGATCTTTCCACACGTGGAAACTCCTCGGACAAAGGTGCAGCCCTGGAACTGCAGCCTCAGCAGGACAGGGATTACACAACCAGAGCTTTTGAATGCAAATGAAGTGCCAAACAGATTGCCTCAGTTCCTTCTGCAGGAAATCTTTTCTACATGGGATAGGAACTGAGAATTTGGAGATTGTAAAGAGTGAAAAAAAAAAGTTCAGCATGATTTAGGGTTATATGATGGTGTTTGGCACCAAAATATGGAGCTGTTCCTCTGGCCTGATTGTAACTTACTCAACAAGAAAGCCCACAAATCATTTCAGTGTTGGGCCTTCACCTGTACTATGGAGACACATGTTAAAAGGCAAGGGTTGTTCTAAATAATTAAAACAGAGTGTAGGTAAAGGCAACTGAGAACAGTGAGGGAATGTGGCTTGTCCAGTGTGATAGTGAGAGATCCAGGTGCAGAACCCAAGTCATGGAATCCCCATCAGCACTTTATCCACCCGATCACACTGCTTTGGATCACTGATAATTAATAAATAATAAATACCCCCTGGATGCATTTCTGGCTCTTTCACATCTCACAAGACTCCCCTTGTACCATTAATGGCCTCACTAAGTTGGGATAAAATATAACCTTTGTGTGTTCAAAACGTTTTTCAAATTTATATGTTTGAAAATTAACAGAGTGTTCTGATTTGGAAAAAAAGGCCACTAATAATCAAATCTTAAGACATATTATCCCCTCAGAAAAGCCAATGCCAGACCATCTTGGACTAGTGAGGAGCACCAGAGCAATGCTGTCCTGTGAACAGAGATGCTCAGCAGCCAAGAACAGCCTGGCCCAGGCCCAGCAAGTGAAAAACCCGTACCAGTCAAGAACGCTGCACAACACCTCTCAGTCTCACACCTCATATGAAAAGGTTTATGAAATTATGCTTCTTTGGCAGGTAAAAGGCACAAAAAAGCAACATGGCTCATAGAGAATTAGAGGCAGGGGAAAAAAGCAGAACCTGGGATTGAAATATCTGTCAAAAATGCATTTTTCTAGTGGACCACCAAGTCTTCAGGAATATCACTT